>JARJEC010024165.1:0-17557 GCA_030264575.1 Tachinus sp. AB-2021
AATGAAGTATGGGTTGCTACCCATCCTCTTAGCAAAGCTTTAGGAGGTTTTAGTGCAAAACTAGCACCCAAGAGGGATCGCCCTTATGTCATCTGCAAGAAGAGGGGAATCTCAAAGTATGAGGTAGCTTATCCAAGATCCCCCGACCGATCAGTTGAGACATATCATACTTCAGCCTGTTGCCATGTACCGTTTGTTCATGTAAATACCGTAAATAGCCCACGCGTACGGCTAGACTTGGCCGAAGAATGGACCAAAAGATCCATTCCACTGGCGAATCGCAACGTATTTAAATATCGTAAAAACATCGTAATAAATTGATAGATATTTGTTAAAAAATATCAAGTTATTTAAGGAATAATAACAATAACATAAACAGTAACTCATCATAAAATGTTTCAAAATAAAATGATTCTCTAAACTAAAATAAAAAATTTAAATGATTTTAAAACCTACAATGCACCCTTTCTCCCTAAAGTTTGCAAATAGCACTGCTATCGTCGATACGGAAGGTATCTGGCTATCAGGATATTTTACAGAAAAATATTCCTTATCTGGCGCAAAGAATGACATTGTATATTGTAAAGACAATGAGATCAACTCAATTTTTCATGAAGAGTGTACGTCATTGTACAAAATTGTTAGTTTTAAACGTTTACTGTTAAATATGAGCAAATGATTGTTTCCTTCAATAATGCACCGCAGTCTGCATGCGTACAATGGGACTGGCCAGTTTCCCGGCTTCGTCGATTCACCTTGGGCGGACTATGTATGGCATTTACGTGAACAATCGGTATGGGAGAACCAGAAAATCTAGCCTTGCCAGTCAACCCAATCAGACACCGTCTTAGCCAGGAAAGACACGTGATATTCACGTTATATTTGGTCATATATGACATAAATATGACGACAAAAAGTCGAAATTTGTGAGGGACCGAAAACGTCATTTAACTAATAGTGAGCTGGCAATAGGACAAAAGGATGTTTGTTATTTAAAAATTATATTTATTTTATCGTTTGTGTCGGAGTTCTTCTGTCTTCCTTCTCAGCGCTGGCAAGTAGAAAAACTCCGAAACGAACGCTAAAATTATTTTTAAATAATTAACAACCGATTGTCTCATTGACAGCCCACTACCGATTCTAATATCTAGAAGGTCGTTACATCTAATATTTATATCTATACTTTCAACCAATAAAGTGTTTATTACCATTAATTATAAACACTTTAGATGATGTATATCGTGACATTTGTTACTTATTTTGCCGCTACATAACATCTTTTAACTTTCCGAAGTTATTTCATTTTAACTTAATTTTTCGGCTAACTATTGATAACAATAGCAATATTCCATATCACCATTCTCAAACTCAACGCCAATCGAATGAGCGAGGTTAGATTCGTGAAACGTGTGCATTGTGACTGTGTGGTGGCGTGTGCATAAGATAGTAACGGCAGAGACAAATAAAAGGCGCGTTGCATGTACGTAGTTTGATGTAAAATATACATACAACATGACATCGGAAGTATAAATAAAAATGAAACGTAATTTTTTCGACTAAAAATGGCGTCTATTGTACGTCATATATTGGTCATATGACGTTATATTTAAAAATATCACAAAAAATGACGTGAACATAACGCGACTGTTGGTTGAGGTGGACGCCTCAAAAAGGAGACAGCGTGCTTCAACAGCTAGACACATCGCGATAACTTCGCCACTAGAGGGGAGGATGTAGCACGCCGCTCTACTCAGGCTCCCAACCGCATCTTTCCAAGAACATCGCTCTCCTTACAAAGTGTTGTAGTGCGCAACTCCGCGCCTGTTATGAGATCCTTGAGATTACACCCAAGCTGAAGGACCTTACAAACTACATCAGCATGCACCATCTGTAGTAGAAGCGGTTGGTACTTGTACGTCTAACAGGAAATCTTAGGCGATACTCTCTAGACGCTTAAAGACCATTACCATCAAAGTACATACAGATACACAAAATCTACATATTCAGCTACAGTAAATTCATTCATTTCAGCTATGTTTTACTTTTTATCAAATTATGTTTCTGAAAATCAATAAACAATCGGAAATGAGAAACATTTGTTTGTTATGTATGGTTATTACAAAACATTACTGATATTTTTATTTACTTACAGAGTTATTGTTGGTTACTACCAATCTCTCAGTTGGTATTGATTTTAGACATATTTGTTTAGTAAACTTTTTGAAAGCAAATTATATAGGCATTACTAACATAATAAAATATATAGGAAATTTTATTTTAGATAACAAAGTTGAAGTTACTTCCGGTTAAACCGGAATTATCAAAATCTTTTTTTCAAATAAATAACTATTAAGTAATAAAAAATTGATTAAGAAAATATTGTTTTGTCTTGTCAATCAAAATAATCAAGATCAATCAAACACCTTAAATTCAACTTAACCCTGTGTAAATGACCTATGTGAATGACATTTTTATATTAAAATTACGTCCCAAATAAAGTGGCAAAGTGTTATAAATCACCTAAGACATTTCTTACCTTATTAACTTTGGTGTAAAAATATTTATATTGTTTCTTTTTGTAGACAACAAATTCATCATTAGAAATATCCACATTGGTTGTATCCAATTGCATTAGACTTTTCAAACTATTAACATAAGCTTCTTCTTCGATTTCATAAAGTGACGAAAATTTCTGTATTTCCCTTTGTGTCACCTACAATCATTCACATGTCATTTTTGTTCTATTTTTTAATTCACCAAAGAAATTAATCAATTATATTTGTATGGAAATGAAAATCAAAATAGAATTGATGGATATTTGCTTATTATCCTACTGATACAACTAAGTAATATTTAATAAGTTTTATTTTTTTTTTAATTTAAAATACGTAATTAAAATGAAGTAACTGATAAGTATACATAACATTTTATTAATCGAATTGAATAAATTTATTTTTATAAGCCAAAGCCCCTCCTAAATAAGGGCCTGATATTAACTTTCTAATACAATCCAGCAATGGTGGTTGCATATTTCCATTGTCAGCAAGTAAAGAATTTAAGGTTAAAATTCATTCAAAATTTAATTGTTGCAGTTACTTCGTAATTTAAAATACAGTTTGAAAGAATAATATATTGCTAATACAATCGTTATAATCTTACCTTGCAAGAATATGATTCAGATTCGTGAAATATTTGTATGTCAAATGTATTATCTTCGTATATTGTAAACAGTTTAAATGATTTAGTCTTGTCTCCATTATATAAGTTAATTAGTGATTGCATCTTGATTTCCAAACGGATTTTTTGTCTACCTTCATTATATTGAGAACACAACACAAGATAACTGCAGTGGACTATTTTAAAAATGAAAATACACACATAATATAGGCAACCACACATACACTTAGTGCAATTATTGCCTATATTAAAATAATTATCAAAATGGTTACTGCAACAAAATATACGTACACTTTTGCTCACATAAATCTAGTACGAGCAATTTAGATCTAGTTATGCAATTTTCTAAAATTGTTTCTTGTAAAGGCGACTATTCATATTACCAAACTAATTGACAAATGTCATTATGATTATAAATCAGTGTGAATCTAAAGACCTTGTTATACTGACCAAATATGTTTGTACTAGATTTATGCGAGCATGATTGCATATGTATTATCATGAATTTACCATCTTTTACCAACAAGTTCAGAATCAGGACTTTTGAGTTCCAACAAAATTTTGAATGAAAAGTTTATTCAGTTTGAACTCGCTCGCTTACTGTTGACCAGTCAAATTGTTTTTTGCCTATGAGCAATTGCCAAAAGTACAAAACTTGCGCTGTCGACAATTTTTGAATTAAAAGTGTTTCAATATTTTCAACACAATTTGTGACAAACATAAATACAATTTTATTAAAATAATTATATTATACTAAAAATGAACATACTTAAATACACAAATTCATGCAATTTTTACAACATCAATGTTCAGTAACACATGAAAATAGGATCTAATTCTGACATGTACACACATATTTTATTCTTATTTAATTGAAATATACAAAATAAAACATATCTTATAATCCAAAAAAATATATTTCCAGAACATTTATATATATATATATATATATATATATATATATATATATATGTAGATATAAATAATGATATATACCATATTTTCCATACAATATGAAATAAATAATAGCAACTGTATTTAAAAACCGTAAACATAACCTCAAATAAAATTTATATTTATGATTTATGTGTTATTTTAAAGCACCAAACGAATTTGTTGCAATAATGCCTTATTAGGTGACGTATAAAATCCATCGAAGTTGAATATTAATTTAAACAATTTATTTGTACAAAAAACTCATCATATTTTAAATTATATTAATTAAGCATCTAATTGAATGATATTTTATTCAACCAATTATTGCTACAACTAATTTTTTGATTAATATTTATGATAAGTAGTAGAAACGACGAAAGCTGAAAGTGAGTCGTTGCTCAAAAATGTCAATGTTTTGTCACATTTATGTGAAAGAAAATTTGCTTAAAATTTTTTTGCAAAAAAAAGTTAACTCTCGTCATTTCAACTTATATTGTAATCACATTTATAATAATATTAAACTAACTTAGGTTAATATGTTTTCAAATTATATATCATCAATCAAATCCTGCGTTGAATAATTAGCAACAAGCGATAGATCAATTTGGCTTTCATTGTCTTTATCATATGAAGTTTTCAATACTTTTTTTGGTGAAACTACTTTATCCTCAGAATCTGAAACATTTGACTGATCTACATCGGTGCTATCTTCGCTCTCTGAAACAACTTCCATTCGTTTTGTCTTTTTGCGTTTGTTGGTAGGAGCAACAATATCGCCGCTTTCTATTATATCTGTAAGAAATTGGATGCGCCTGTCTTTTTCTTTAATCAGTTGTATGAATCGAGAATAAGTTTCAATTGTTTTCTGTTTGTTGTTTGTCACTAAGGATTTCATTTCTGATTTGCAATTTTCTAACTCTGTAAGAAAGAAATAGGTAATATATATGGTTATTTAAGATTTTGGGCAAATCAACCTATAAAGATTATTATTACCTCCATATTTGATGCAAAATGACATTTTGATGCCATCAAGTGTATAAATGAAGTCAAAGTGAGTGGTTGTTTGTCAAGTGTATAAATATCAAAGACATCCGTAATAAACACCATATCAGCAAAAAAAAAATTTCTCTCCGAGATATTTTACTATTAGATAAATGCGTAACTTCAAACTACCGTAATGTGTATATGAAAACAAAATATAAATTTTATCAGTTTTTGGTTCTCTTCTAAAAGGAGTTGGACAGTTTTCCTACTAAGCTGACGATATATATATATATATATATAACAATGTAAAATAATTAATATTTAAACTAGCTATTACTGAATCTGTCAACCACAAAGTTGTAATAACAATAGTTATTACCATCAACACGTTACCTAACCTAACTAAATTTTTATTGCTGTATGCACTGGTCGTACGGATATAGAAACCATGTTACAAGATAGGCAACTATTCCGTAGTAATACAGCAGCGGGCAACTACAGCTAAAGTCTGACGTATGCGTATGGCACCCGTCCTGAATGGGTAAAAGTAAACAATATAACATACCCTTTTTAACATTAATCCGTTTATCATTCAATTTAATTATTTCATCATGCAACTCCATACTTCTCATAGAGATATCATCCAACATGATTTGCGTAGTATCGTTAAAATGAGTCTGTAAAATAATTACTATTAAATACATTCAATTATTCAAAAAGAAAAAGTTATACCTGTCGAATATTTGCCGATAAATACTCTTTCTTGGCGGAATTAAATACAGTTAATAATTCATTTGTAATAACGACATATCCGTTTGCTTCCGTCGATAAAATATTTAATAAATTGCTCTTGTATGACATTACATCTGTTTGAAATTTTTCTGCAAATTTTGCCATTTGACTTTCAGAAACCTGTAATAAGTTTTGTAAATAATTTTTCAGTACAAATTGATAATTTCAGAAACAAATAGTTTCAAATTATTATTCAGTTTTCTCAAAATGAGAACATAGGAGTTTATTAAAGAAATCAATCAATTGACTCACTCAATTTCAAGCTAAACTAAATAAACATTTAAAGGCAATTAATACACAATTAAATTTGTTCCGTTTGTAAGTTATGATTAACTGAGATTTTATGTATGACCATGAATACGTGTATTCATAAAATTCTAAGCAGAAGCTAAAAGCTTAAATTATAACAAACTTTAACACGGTACTAGTTATTGGTTAACGTCAATATAGAATTTTATGAAAACACGTATTCATGCTCACACTTTACATAAAATCTCAGTTACTCGTAACTTACAAACGGAACAAATTTTTTCTGTTGGACAGCATCTTGTACAACAGAACCCATGTTAAAACGCGTCAATCATATGCATATGTTCTGTGTTAAGTAAATTAAGATGTTAACATCATATTTTGTCTTGCCTTGTATACTACTCCTTCTCTAATTGAATGAAGACCATAGTAGACCTCACGTTACTCTGGTTTAATAATACATGAAAGAGAAAAAATTATAAACTAGACTTTACTTTAATAGTCGCAGATGAACTTCAGTACGTTTAGACAATTAACGTGCAGAATTAGTTTAAACATCGCATCTATCTAGACTTGCTTCAAAATTGATACCCTTTATTTAGCTATTGAAGAGATGTTATAAATATATTTTTATTTCGAATTTCCTGCTAGTATAACTTTTTATTTTACCTGGCAGGAATAGGAGTTATGTCCTTCGAGAATTAATATTTTTAAAGAACCTGTCTCTTCCAAGGTATAAATCCTATATGATTTACTATTGTCTGGACTGCGTTTTGTTATTAAACCATCCATCTTATGGCCAAAATCTTGAAGAATTATAACAAGAATTGTGCAATCTGTTGCAAAGATGTAAATAAATATTATGCATAGACTAGTCTCTCATGTATACTTGGTTGCCTATGCACAAAATACAGGATCGGACTGTAAAATAATTACAAATTTGATTGAAGCGAGAGCTTCTCGTTAGATAACGAAGTCCACAAGCCACAAACCCAAGTATTACACATATTTAGTCTAACACTATTCGACAATCCTGGAATATTTTTACTTATAAAAATATACGTCTTTGCTAATGGAATCAGGGCCCTTTTGCTAACATAGCACACCTACGTTAAAGTATGATAACTGATTTTTATTTGTTTACAGCATATTTTTAAAACAAACATTCATAATTGCCATACATCTTCCACGTATTCCAAGATTATAAATCTTATAAAAGAGTCTGATATGTTAAAAAATGTGTTCATGAAAAGGAAAAAAAAACAATATAATCATTTCAATTGTTAATCAATTAAAAATATTTACAACCATAAACAAAACAAATTTTATTTTCTAAAATTCTTCTTCCCTCCTTGCTTATTCCCATTTTTAAATCTTCCATTCTTTTTTCCATTTTTCACATGATCTTTCTTAACAAGTTCTTTAGCATTAATTTTTTCTTCCGTAAAAATCTTAGTATTAAACATTTTCTTCTGGCGCCGTCTCTTCTTTTTTGATTTTGAGTTTTCTTCAATTTCTCTTTTCATAATATCAATGGCGCTCTCGCTTTTTAACGTTCCACTGTCCAATTCCATATTTTCGGTATTGTACAACTGCGGATACTTACCACTAAAACCTTTAGGAAAAACTGGAGTTTGAGTTAAGTGGAGGAGTTGTTTTCTTTTAAAATCCGCAGTTTTTTTATAACCTTTCGCTTCTTCTATGTCATATTTAAACGCGCTGTATTGTAAATTAAGGTAATAACATGAAAAGAATTGATATTAAAAAATGTCATAATAAGTTAATGTTAAATAAGAATATTAAATAAAATATGACCAACGTGAAAAACCAATATTTTTAAAGATAGCTCATAATAATTTTTAAAACCATTTTGCTTAATTTATTATTAGCTATTTATACATAAAATTGTTTTAAACTTTACTTATGCTATAAATGGAAGTAATACCTAGTTTACACAAGAAAGTAAAACTTTCACTCGTAGATATTTGAGTGTTTACACTTAAAAAAGGATACTTGTCATCAATGATAATATCCATGTCCTCAGCCACTTTGCTAAACCACCCTGCTTCGGAATTAGCTTTCTTCACTTGAAGATCAATTTTATCCAACTCTCTAGCCAAATTTACCCGTTGTTTCACAGCATTTAGTGAAGATTCATGGACTGGAAATAATGGTATATCTTCGGCTAAAAGAAATATAAGTTTAGGCATTATTTTATTAATTATATATTCACCCCAGCTTTTTACAATGTCTACATTGTGATTAATGCTTCAGATTGCTTTTAGTATATACTAAAAAGCACTGATGTTTTATCTGCTGTAGTGTTTATACGTTTTAATTATAACTATTCTATTTTTTAATTTTTTTAAAATTCATTGTACCTTTCTTTTAATTGGAATTTTTTTTTTCAGTATTACTTAAGGATTTCTATAAATGTTTGGAATTATATAATCATATAATATAATTTTGAGCCGCTCTATTGAAACAAAGTTCGGTTATTAAATAAAGTTGCCTTATCATTTATGCAAATTTGAATAGTAATTAGGACATCATGAAACTAGTAATTTCAGCATATTTTGACAATATATACGTATTTATAACCTACCGACAGTTAAAAATTGATATTGTTTGGTGCAGAATTTTCAAAAGGCGCAAAAGTAAATTGAAGTGCTTACATAACCCCAGACATTTATAGACACCCTCTAGTAGTACTATTTGTATTACGCAAGTCAATATAAAATGTAGTTTGTTTTCGTGTTTGCCCACGGTAAACGATAAATTCGATTTTTTATATTAATTAATATTAATCACTTGTGTCATGCAGTTAGAGGATCTTTTCTAAAGTTTATATTATTTTATTAAAATAATTCACACTTGACTCACTTTTCCCCAAAGTTCTGCAAAGTTGTACATAGTTATGTAATTCATTACGTTCTACCAATAATACAGTAATGCCCTCCTTTGAAGCTCTTGCCGTTCGACCTGATCTATGCACATAACTCTCACTAGTTCTAGGTGTTTGGTAATGCAGCACATGTTCCACTGATGGAATATCGAGACCTCTTGCTGCTACATCGGTTGCAACCAAAATACTATTTGGTTTATCTCTAAATCTAAAATTTGTATTGAATTAACTAAAATAAATCAATATGATTAAAGTTGGCTGCACAATAGTCCGAGAGATAAAACGTAACAAAAATAGGACAAGAATGATTTTCTCCTATTTATTAATATTCCTTCTTTGAGGATACAGATTTTTATTTTTTGCTTTCAAGAAACAAAAATTAATCATTAAAATACATGAGTTGTATTTGTCAAGTTATTTCATAGAAAGAAAAAAAATCTTTTATTTATTATAAACATTAATAATGATTGTTGCCGATTGTAACGGTGTGGATTGGATAATTGATTATAAACTTTTAACTTAACCATTTTGATTCTATGCCTAGATAGGCCTTGTGATACTGGTTGCCTGTAAATTCTATTGGTTGTTATAGACAGTTAGTCTAGCTTCCTTAATCGCTTACAAGAAGGGCACACAACCACTCACTTTGATTTCATTATTAATGTTAAATGTGCATTTTACTCACAAAGGCCGATTTAATTTTTAGTAATGTCATCATAAACGTCCATGCAAAAACACAAACACAATAATTATATTGTAATTTATCAATTCCCTTATATAAGCCTGTCTAAGTCATTCAAAAGCTTGCATTTAAATTAAAGTGAAATAATCTGTCAAATTCAAAAAGTGTTCAAATTGATAGAAAGAATATGAGCTACAAGTTCGATAAAACCGCGGAAACATAAAAAATAGGGCATTTTGAAGCTGCAGTGTATAGTATTTTTAGGGTCAACAAAAACAGCTTAAGAAAACAAAACTTTGAATAAGTCTAAGTCTTATAAAAATATATTTTAAATAATATTTACCTGTCCAAATTTTTGAGTCTTTGCCTCTGTTGCATTGATGCATGCAACGGTAATGGATTACAACCCAGTAAACCCAATAATGTGGCTAATCGTTTCACGCAACCAATCGAATTGCAAAATATTAATGTACGACCTGGATGACGTTGCAGGAAATAATAAACATAGTAATCTTTTTCATCAATAGAACATATTATTCGGCACTCAGTTAGTGTTCCAGAAGTGCCTAAAATGTATTGGTTTTTATAAATGCGGCATTTTATTTCATCACATAGTAAAGGCAACTTTAATTAATTATATTATAACCTATAAAAGTATGTATATAAATAGAAAATATATGTAATTTTTAAAATTGCTTGTAAAACGCAGCTATGTACAGTTGAGCAATAATAATTACCTTTTCCTTTGGTAATATCTACAACTTTAGGATTGGTTATTCCTAAAATACCAACAACCCTTTTCAACTTTTGAGAAGGTGTCAGTTCAGCAATCTTATTTCCAGTCATTATTTTCTTTTTGGTTTTCAAGTGTTTGGGTAATTCATGAACCATCGTCAATGTCGCGGAAAATACAAAGTTTTGTCGTAATTTTTTTTTCTGCTCGTTGATATTAAGTTTGTCAAGAATATGATGCAATTCTTTAAAATGGCCTTTCTCTATCATCCTGTCAGTTTCATCTATGGCTAAATATCTACAAAATAAAGTTTGTTGTAAAATTCCGCTAGCTAAGTAAATTTAATTACCTAATATCTTCCAACTGCATCAAATGAGGTTGTCCTTGCTGTATCAATTCCCATAACCTTCCAGGAGTTGCAACGACAATTTCTGGACCTTTATTCAAGACTCGCTCTTGTTTCACAGCAGCCATTCCACCAACAACCACAGCCACGTAGATTCCTAATATATTTTAAAATTAATTAAATTATTAGAAAACTTTAACAATCATACAATGAATGATAATTCGCCAACGCACATGGGTGTAACGCAACAGTAGATTAGAAAGAATATTCAGATTTAAAAATATTACCTGTATTTTTAGCGGCAGTCACCAAATGATTTTTGATCTGGACAGCCAATTCTCTTGTTGGTGTCAGGATTAAAGCGTAAAATGGTTTTCTTGCTTTAAGTTTAATGCCCAAATCAACGTTATTTATTACTCTTACACATCCAATACCTTAAATTAAAAAAGATAGTTAGGATCGCAAAAAAAATTGTTTTAGATATTTTGTGGACACTTGAAAGAATTTTTTATATTTTATTTTTACAAAATTAAAAAGATTAATTAAAAATTTAAATGTAAGATTTGAATTGCCCAAGAATGTTTTAACTCGCATATTTTACAAAATCGAGTTTTTGCAGAATATCATTGTATGGCAAATAATTGAACTGTATATAAGAAAACTACCAATTTTAAATTTTTCACCAATTAAATAAAGTATTTAGTTTGTTATTTTCCGCATAAGAAGATTGTTATGTGCCTTCTGAAAAGTAGACGCAATGTAAGTTACAACGATCTTTTACCCCACCATTCAATTAGAGTTTTAATATAATTCTTCTTTCTTTTACAAAAATTATTTAAACTATCTTTACCAGCTCCACCAAGTTCATCAACATCTTCTTCAGTTTCTTCAAAATCTGATTCATCAGAACCCTCATTTTGTTGATGTTCTTCATCATCACTTTGTTCCTCATCGATATCTTCTGCATCTGAATCAATTTGAATATTTTCTTCGTCGGAATCTACTTCTAAATCTGACTCTTCATCAGCTTCATTATCAGAATTTTCTTCATCTGTATCTAAATTTAGATCATCGTCTGGGTTATGTTCTGCATCCATATTAACACTGTCATCTTCACGATCTTTTTCTACATTATCAGCAGCAATTTCCATTTCAATTTCTGCCTTTTCTTTAAGTTTTAAAATGCCACAAAGAATCGGCAGTCCAAATGCCAATGTTTTTCCACTTCCCGTTTCAGCAGCACCGAGAATATCACGTTTTCCTATAATATAATTGACAATTTAATTTAAACATATTGCAAATTTTATGAAACTAAAAATACTGAGAAAAAAAGCAAAAACCAAGAAATTTGCACAAAATGCTATGAAATGTTAAAAGAAAGATATTTGTTAAAATGTAGTACAAAATATTAATTCGTAAAAGATGTTTACAAAATTTGAAATTTATCTCTCAAGGAAATGAAAGACAAGTAATAGACTATAAAAATATTCTTGATATATCATTCAACATAGAACATATTAAAAATATAAACGTATTCAATTACAATGCAATCAGATAAGGTTACCCCATATATTTTAACACGTTGACTGCCGCCTCCTGAGGCCGTACTACTATTTTAAACTTTAAAATCAAATCTACTGTTCGTCATACATAACTCAGCGACGCCAGAACTAAAGTACATGCAAGTTGTATTTAACTCACGCGACAATTAACGTGTCAAACATTAAACATTTACATAGTAGTTTTTGTTTTATTTCTTTTAAAAATGAAGTACCACATAGAGGACGAAACCATCCTTATGATTAAACATTTACCGTTTATAGCAGAAGGTAATGTTAAGGTTTGAATTTCAGTAGGTTGATAAAATTTCTGTTCCTCCAAAGCATCCAAAATGGTTTTAGGCAATGGAACTATATGCCAAGCTTCCATTCCCATTTTCTTTTCAACATTTTCGACAACTACTTCTTCTTGTTCCCATCCATCATTCTGATTGATAGTTTTTAACGCTTTAGAAGGTACATCAACTTCTTTCTTACTATTTTTTGTTTTCTTTTTTTTTGTATCTACTTCAACGGTTTTTAACTCATTTTTTATTTCCGGTGTAACTTTGGTTTTATTTTTCTTCTTTTTTTTCTTAGCTTTTTTAATTGGTTTAGATTTTGGATTGATTGAGTCATTATTTTCGATTTTATCGACTGGTTTTGATTTAGAATTCTGTAAAAGACGCGAATAATAATACCTATTAAAAGGAATGTTTAATCTATTACCTTTCTATTTGTAGTTGTGTAATTTAACTCATAATCTGTACATTCTTCAATTCCAACTAAACCTTCTGTTGATCCTGCTAATAAGGCCCCACTTAAATCAACAGGCGTCCACACATTCTTCGTTAATATTTTCACCATTTTGTGACTTACGTTTTATTATAATATTTACTATAATTGATTAATTACACTTATTATTTAATAAAGTCGGTTATTATTGAAGTAAAATGAAAACATAACCTAAGTTCTGATAAACACATGGGAAAATAAAGCAAATGTGTTTTCCCAGTGTTACCAAGTGACTAATACCAACGAATAACACACATTTTTATTTCAAAACATCGATGCTTAAACATTAGTAAGCATAGGCGTCCCTAAAGGGTGGTATCCGGTATAGAACAAATAAGTTAAACAAATAATATTAATTTAAATTTTTAATATTTTTACTTATGTTATCATAAAATTTAGATAGTATTTAATTAAATTATTTTTTTCCAATTCCAACTAATAAAATACTAATTATATATGTTAAATCTTATTATTAAAACAATAGATTAACTAAAAGAAAGGATAAAAGTCATCATTTTATTTACACTGCCAGTGCCAACGTAAATTTTATTCAGAAGTGCTATGAACAACTCGAATAAAATAATAAGATGTTAATATTGGGCTTGTGAAACTTGTCAATTTGCCGATTTATAGGCCAAATTAATAAATTGATTTGAAATTAGAAGAAGTATTGTATGGCACACTTAAATAAAAACATGTTATTTATCTTCATTTACTTATACCATAAATTGCTATAATATATTAAGTTATTGGTTTATATTTATTTTTTGACTGTAAATGAAATGACTCGACAGCAATTTACCCCGGAGGACTCGTTTTGAGAAGAGTTATTTTAACACAAACGGTATTTTAACACGTTTAGACGTCACATGTAAAATGTCATAGTAGTGATAGGTTATCTTACCTTGTTTATTATAGATACCGCGTGGATACCGTTTACGTTAAAATAACACATTTCAAAAGCAGGCTTCCGTAAACAATACATCTATAAAATAAACGTAACATAAGAAAAAAATAAGCAATAATAAGTTATACTAACCGTACTGCCACGCGTTTTAATAGGCAATACTTCTTCTTCTTCTTCTAAGCCTTCATTTGTTCACTTCTGGACGTAGGCCTTCTTCATAATTTTCCACTCACTTCTGCTCTGGGCTATCTGATACCAGGTTCTTCCTACCACCACCTTGATATCATCTAGCCACCTTTTCTGTGGTCTTCCGATACTGCGTTTGGTTCCCCTTGGTCTCCACATGACTATTTTAGTTTTTGTTCACTTACTTGTACCATCTCTGGCCACGTGCCCTGCCCAGCTCCGCTTAAGTTGCGCTATTCGTTTAATGACGTCTGTTATTCCCGTTCTTCTTCGGATTTCTTCGTCGCGGATTTTTTCTCTTAAGCTTATGCCAAGCATGGCATGTTCCATTGCTGGTTGAGTTGTTCGAAGCTTGTTTGCACTTTGGACTGTGAGGCACATTGTTTCTACTCTGATAGGCAATACATTGTCATTAAAATCTCTAGAAAAATATTAAGATACGAAGACACACAAATCGCAATTTAAATGTTTAGGTTGACATGATATGTTTTATTAACTTTAAATTATTAATGTACCAAAAAAGGGAAAATGTGTTTATTTGAAATGTATATATAATTGATTAAAATAGAAGAAATGGCTCATATTATAGTTATCAATAAATCAAGGGCATTATAATAAAATAATGCAATTGCCACAATGTTTTTAACGTTTTATGTCATACTTGTAAGCCGCAATAAATAAGACAATTTTTTTAATAATAATAAACCAATCATATAGAGCCTTAATATCTCGACAAATCAAATACAACTTACAGTAAAAATTACACATGTGCAAGAATTATAACGATAAGTGCACTGGCGCTAAGAAAACTAAAACCCCATCAATGTATTGGATTATTAATTAATATCTTTTAGCATCCAATACTTTTAACAAACTTAAGAGCATATGTTTGGGAAATTATCCAGAAAAGTTTCAATCTAAAACATGCCTTTAAAAAACCGTATTCATTCATTTTAATTGAAATTTGATAGTCAAAGAGCAGTCGACGCTTTGCATATTGTGCAATTTTGTCCAATTACAATTAAAATAAATACATGCATTTTCTAAGTAATCATATTTAATAAATAATTTTCAATGAATTAATATATTACTATTCATAATTTCAAATCATTTTCTTGCCAAAATGTCACAGTTGACTTGACTGACGCGATAGATTTAAAAATTGTCAACATAATCTAACCCAGCTTTGCTCTATTTAATCTTACTTGACTAAACCGGATAAAATATACAATTGTTTAATTTTATTTTGTTAAGGCTAAACTGACCTCTAAATTTAAACTAACCCCCGATTCTGTTTAACTATTTTTTGCATTTACTTAACTTATGCAACATGAAAGTGTAGGATTTATTCCTTACCTTCTATAAGAGGCATACCCAGTACATGCAAAAATATAGAAATTGTAACTAACTAACAAAAACTAGCACAATACATCAATTTATGGGAAAAACATAATAATTGTACTAAAAAGTATTTAAACTTTACTGCTTGTGGGCCGCACTGAATCTCAACATGAGCCACCTGCGGCCCGCGGCCACGTGTTGGACAACCCTGGTTTAGACTATATAGAGCAAACGTCATAATATGCAAAAACATTGTGAATGCACTTGTACTTGCGCATCACAAAATATACTGTTAACTGTCTATTTTGTTGTTGTAGCTGCGCCTAGGGTTGCCAAAACTGGGAATTTATTGCAATTTTGGTAATGCAAAATGAGATTTTGCGCATCTTTCAATTGGCAATTATTATAATATTTTTGGTATTATATGCTTAGATTATTGGTCGAATTTAAAATTTGTCATATTAAAAATGAATCTTACAAAATCAAACATAACATTAATAAATAATTTTCTTTTTTTAAGATGTTTAACGTATTGTTATTAGTATTGTTAGCAATTGTAATTATGTTCTAAACAAACATACTAATATTTGATTATTGGTGACAAAATCTTAATGAAACCATACGTTATAAGGTTTAAAAAATTTAAGTAAGGATTGGCTTTGTTACAACTACGCCATATCGCAAGATAGTTTATTACATAAATCAGGACTTTTTTGAAACGCTGTCGGACGTAGGTCAAATTGTTAAAAATCAAAACAAACGTCTGGTCACCCTACGCTAGAAACTCTAATGGGCCATACTCCTTTGAAATCTTCATATATGAGTATATTTTAGAGTGTCGCTCTATATTGAGGCGAGATGTGTTTGGCATGAATGCCAACAATGTCCTAGTGTCTTCTTTGCTATAGTGAAGTCTTTTTTTAAATATTTTCTACTACTTCGAGTGAAGCGATAAAATAGTGGTATGTGTCAGATGAACCCTCTTTGTCTGCCATGCATACATCCGATTTACTATTGAATCTGATGAACAACTGCTTCTGGAACACAGGCACCCGAGGAAAACCGACTGGGACGTATATAACGCGATAATAGTCGGCCAAATCGGGTTTTTTCCAAAGCAAGAACACCACACGAATTAGAGATAATGACAGATTCGGTTATCAACTTTATCAGAACCGCCTTTGAAGGAAGCTGCCCAAAAACTGTCAAACACTCACCTAAAAAGATTTCTTGGTGGAACGAGGAGCTTTACAGGGCAAGGCCTAGCACAAAAAAACTGTTCAACACAGCCAAAAGAAACGGAGACTGGGCTACATAGAAAACTAGCCTCACGGCATACAACAATGGCATTAAAAAAGCCAAAAGAGATTCGTGGAGGAGATACTGCGAGGGCGTTGATAGCGCACCAGCATGTTCTCGCCTTTAAAAAGCTTTAATCAAAGACCGTACTGGAAATATAGGATCCGTTATGACAGAAAGGAAAAACTACAGAGAATCGGTTGACAAAGACTTGACAGACTTACCGGTTTCTGTTTTATTGGAAGCACCAAATCCACAGGACCTTGAGCTGCCAAAGAAAAAGGCACCTAAAAGAGACTTGGATAAAGCAAAAACAATAATTAACTAAAGCAGCTTGGAATGAGGAATCAATACGTTTGAACCATTTAAGTCGCCGGGAGCTAATGGAATATTTCCCATCATGTTACAGAAAGGCTTTGCAGCTCTGAGACGGCCACTATGTAAAATTCTCAGAGCCAGTTTAGCACTTGCGCACATATCAAGCAGCTGGAGGGAAGTTAAGATAGTATTTATACCAAAACCAAGGCGACCTACGTACGCCCAGGCTAATTCGTACAAAACGATTAGCTTGACATCTTTTATGCTAAAACTATTGAAAAAAATAGTCAATAGGTACATACGGAACGGGGCATTAATGGCTCAGCCGCTGCACCAACACCAGTATGCCTACCACTCAGGTAAATCCTG
>JARJEC010024190.1:0-10073 GCA_030264575.1 Tachinus sp. AB-2021
CAATCTTGAATATTGCCTGGCGTTTGACTTTCAACATCCAACCAAATCTTATTCGGCCTTTCTAAATTTCGATGCAGATTTGTTTTTCATTGCAAATTTCCTTTCATTCGATCTTCACCCATTCTGTCAACATAACTAAACCTACCTAATCGTACTGATTTATCGGTGTTACTTTTAAACCACATTTATTCATTACTAACTCACTTCTAATCTTATAAATAAATCGTTTAATAAAATAAATTTTGATTACCTAGGAAACAAAACGTTATAGGCACAATTATTATATTTGAAATTTTAAAAATGTATGCAAAGCTTTATTTTTGCTTCCAGTTAGGAAAACACCCTGTATATATATAATTGAATCTGAGTATTAAATTGTAATTTTAGGCGGCATTTACAGTAAACATGTGAACATTGATCGCTATATAAAATATGTGAAAATGATTTCCACGTAAATATACAACTTATTTCCATCTGATAACATTTTCATATATATGCATATAGGAACGACACATGTAGTAAAATGGGACGCAGTAACATTCGGGAACATGTGCAAGTGCGCTTCATAAAAGTGTAATATCAGCCACCAAAATATGAATTTTTCCTCATTATAATGCTGGATTCCATTTAATATTCGAAGGCGGATCGGAAAATTGCTCCATTAGAACTCGATATTAAAACATAAAAACAACTCCAGGCAATGCTCCAATATATTAATCGTTCATTTTTACATTAACAAAATTGAATTAACCTTATACCGAATAAAAATGATTTTTTTGTTCAATAACATATAAATATTTTTGCTTTGAAAATCGTTATATCGTTTTAATTGAATTTCGGCCAACATAAGAGAAATCAACAATTCCCAAATTTAATTAAATCCAGACTATGGAAGCTAATTGGGAATTTTTTCCTCTTCCATGATCAAATCACATGTGTTTATCAGGCAATAATCCGTGTAATTTCAAACTCCGACTAACAATGAAACACAAATAAATCAAGCGGGCCATGAAAACTCCCTCGTTTAATATCAAGTAGGTCGTTGACGGATTTATTACGGCCTACTTGATTCTTTTTTGTGCGGATGATTCTGGTCCAATTTATTGCGGCCAAGTTACAATTATTGAATTTCATCAATGGCAATGGAAACACATAAGGAAATGTAATTTATTTTGTTTAATTTCTAAACTTCTTTATTTGAAACATATTTTTATGTAATTAAAAAAAGTTTGTATCCCCTCCTTAATGTAAAAAAGTTGGAAATGGAATATGCGGTTTATTTTATATACGCTTTGATGTGAGACGAGCAATTCCGTGCAACTGAAATTGCGATAAGTCGCAAGCTTTAGATATTATTATTTCAAGTGAATGCCTCATTATATACACGTCAGTTGCATACAAGTATGTTATGATAATTCAAACCATGAATTATTAATAAACTATAAACGGGAGCAATCATTGTTTATTATATTGACATGTGTCCTATTTCGGTTTAACTGTGTAATTGCTTCTTTGGAGTAATTGCATTTCTATATAGGCAATTGGAATTGAAATCGCGTATTGCAAATAGTTTCATGCAAAATTTAACAGTTATGCAGCGCAAGAATTAATTAATTCTTGCAATAAATTATACATTATCCAAAAATAAAAATGATGATAGATGTAAGTGAAATTTATCAGGTGCTAAAACATTTTGCAGGAAGCATAATTTTAAATAAAATTTTACTCAATCTCAATTAACCTCAATTTTGCATAACATAAACTGTATATTGAATAATTATAAACAGCTTTTTATATCTTATGTCTTCGCGTATCTTATTTTTAATGCAAACATTTATTTAAAAAAGCTTCTACAGTTCTCCGACTTTTTATCTGGAAGAGGTCATTCTATCTCGTATAATAAGATCTTGTCTTCATAACACTTATATGAAGTAATTATTTTTCGTATATTTTGTATTCTTCAAAAAAAAAATTTTTTTTAATTAAAAAATTACAAGCACTATTGAAAACGGAACTCAACCTACTTTTCTTAAAAATTCACTATTAATACAACGAAAAATCTTCAAATACTACTATTTAGAGTAAACTTTCAATACTTTAATTGCAAATGTACATGTAATGTTAAAGTAAAGTGCAATTATTGAAATGCATCGGCACCAGTGCAAATAGCAAATCAGAATTATTATGCAGAATGTCATTCTAGTTGACTGCTGCTTAATATTTGGTATTATTATTAAAACTATTAGAATAAATTTGATTGAAAAATTTCTTCTTCTTTTCAGTTTTCTGTAATGGCTAAACTTAGATATCCTCCGGGACGTATCATTCTACATAATATGTAGATATTAAAAATTATTAGTAGATTATTAGTAAATTTACACCATTCTGCTAAATAACTTGCAAATATGCTACGGAAACAATAAACGATGTAAAGTTTACTATTGGGCAATTTAAAAATGTTATATTAAATATTAACAATGTCCTTTCCAAAGTATTTATCCCAACTGGTTAAAACTGTACTTAACTAATCATTTATGTAAGGTTTATATGTTGCCAATGCGTTACAGTAGACGTTGTCAGTGACTTGCAAGTAGTGCAAGATATAAACATAATGCCGTGATTGGTGAGCCCTTTGTGCTAGTCACTGGTAATTCTAATACATCAACAAAGTTTAGTGACTGATTAACCCAGCATTTTTAGCAGAAGCGCCTTCCAACTTGAACTGTGTTAAAGGTCCATGCTTTAGAGAAAATAGCGGATGATATGAGAAGAGAAAACTATACACTTTTGAAATTGCTAATTTGGGTACACAAAAATCGCATGAAACATAATAAATTTGCTTTAAGGCGCGAGACGAACTGTCATATAACCAACGATATCCAATAATTTTGCCGAAAAACCAAACCATAACCAAGATGATCATAAACCACGCTCATCTTGAACAGCTACACGGAGGGCTGAATTCATTGTTAAACACGTTTGCGTTCCAAATTCTGTCCAATGGGTGGGTGCGAGAGTGTGTAAAATGTTGTCGGGCAAAACCAGTATTCGCACAACCAATCATGGGCCAATTACCCAAGGAAAGGATAACTGCATCTCGACCTTTTTACCATTGCGGTGTGGACTTTTGTGGGCCATTCAACATAAAACCTTATTGAACAAAGGGATCCCGTGGACAAAAGAGATACATAGCTGTATTTATATGTTTTTGCATTAAGGCTGTACATCTTGAAATGGTCACCAGCCTCACAATGGAAGTTGAATGCTTTACATAGGGTAAAAATAAGAACGGTTAAAAATTCTGTGATTGATAATACTTTATCGAAAACTGTCGAGTTAGATTTAGGTGTTCCACAAGGAACTATACTCGGTCCCGATTTTGTTTGTCATATTCATAAATAATGTGAATATGTAAAAAATAATATTTTCAATTATGTAGATGATAGTGCTGAGAAAGTAATATTTTTTTTTATTGAATGGTTCAATAGTAATAAATTATTTGTAAATATATCCAAAACAAGTTTTACTAGATTTAGGATACCATAATGTTATTATAATTTAAAAATTGGCTTAAACATAAAGAATACCAAAATAAACCATTCTCTACGTGTAAAGTTCATAGGTCTTAAATTTGATCAAACTTTAAAATGGGAAATGCATTGTAGTGACGTTAGGAAATCCTTAAATGTAACTTTTTACTAAATAAGGTGCTTGAGAGAAACTTTAAATTTGAGCCAACTTAGATCACTCTACTTTGCTTTAGCACACTCGAGACTATTATATGGGTTATCCTACTGGGGAGTATCAACTTATGCAGACGCGGTAACTATAGCGCATAAAAGAATTATTCGTTGTATGTTAGTTTCATACTTAGAATAGGCACATCCACTTTTTACAAAACTGCAAATGTTACATCTTCCATGTCTCCATATTTATGAAATGCGTATATGTGTATGTGTACTATGTATATTTTCTGGATAAATAAATGATTATTATTATTATTATTATTCTTAAACTGTTTAAAGAGATTCACTGCAAGAAGAAGAAAACCACATTCCACATATTCAGACAACGGGACTAATTTTGTTGGAACAAATAATGAACTCCAACGACTGGCCCAAGATGGAATACAATAAAAATTTATTTCACAAAAATCTCCACACTTCGGCGGATTATGGGAAGCCAAAGTCGAGTGGCTGGTAATAATCTCATCTATGCTCAGCTATGAAGAATTGGAAACATTGCTCACTCAAATTGAAGCAAGTCTTAACTCAATACCACTCTCTCCATTGTTCAGTGATCCTGAAGATTTTGAAGCACTGACTCCAGGACATTTTTTAATCGGCTGTAAGCTAACCGATCTTCCAAAAGCAAACGTCCAGAGACTGTCAATCAATCGATTATCTTATTGGAAACATATAAAATGGGACTTTTGGACACGACGGTCAAATTAGCACCTCAACCATTTGCAAGCAAGAAATAAATGGACATCAACCCATAACGTACCACTAAAGATGAATAACATGGTATGCTTCAAGGATCAAGTTCACAGAAGAAAGGATGGTATTATTTTTACCGCAACAGCTAAGGGCAATATCAAATGTATTAGAAATTTATATTTATTACCAATTAATTAATTACATTGAAATTCATTATTTGGAGATAGCCATACACTCACACAACTTACGAGTATAATTTCCTATTCTATTAATGCACGTGTGGTATTCGAAATATTATAACCCTCATTATCCAATTAATAAAAACCGAACCTAAAATATAGTAATCCGTTAATTATGAAAGATCTTAGAATACAAATTTGTAAAAACCCAGTAAGGGTAACATCGTCCCTACCTCCATCCCTACCACTCACGAATAGTATATACATAATGTTAGTTTTAAGTTAGTTATTATCAATCATTAGTACAATCATCTACATTACAAATATTTATAACAGTTTATGTACAATAAACATAAAAGTAGAAGTCAAAACAGTCGTTTTTTCTACAAAGGTACATTTGCATGTTATCACAGATACTTACTACATCTTTGAGCTATCACATGTTCCTGTAGACTCAGATTAGAGTTCTACAAAAAAAGGTTATTCGAACTAAAAGAAGAGGTTGTTATCACACATCGCTTCAATACAAGTAATTAGTCAAGCCCGTCAGGAAACTTTAAAAAGGCAGGACTTCAAAGATTATTTAAAGATTAGATCGACGAGGCAATAAAAAAGACAACTACTGGATAAAGAATGAATAGATCAAGAAAAATGAAGGACAAGATTGAGGATGAAAAAACAGTGACAGGTTTCCAATCAGTCAGAATGCAAATAATGATTTATTACTTCATCTTGATTTACTCATCTTTTGCCTCGATTATATCGATAGTTTACATCTGCTCGGATTAACTGTATCATATCAAAAATGACGATATAGATATGCGAGCTCAAAATCACGGTAATTGATTACAGACCTCAAGGTCAATCCACCAAAATGACAGAGTCGTATTGGTTTCAATAAGATAAAAATCAAGCCAAATTGATATTATACAATTAAATAATTTAATACCACTTTCGCCGATGACCGGTAATTCCAGCAATTTGAAAGGTTCTAAGTTGGTAGAAATGCTATTTTATTAATTATATCGACAAAATGTTGTAATATTAAATTAATTGAATAAAGTATATTATTATCTAAGGTTATTTATATTATATGTATCACTAAATATACACACAAATTTTCTAATAAAAAAGCTGAAGTAAGGTACGTTTCGGCAAGATGGCCGACATATTAGATCAGTTTCAGTTTTACGATAATTCGCATTCGGGCATTCAGTTACGTTCGCTCGTACCGTAAGAGAACAAACAGCAGAAGAAACCATCGTTCCAAAATCTGATCAATGAAATAGCCCCACCCTAGGGATTCAAAAAGAGGAGCCGCAAGGCACGGAAGCATCAAACTGAAAAACATCATGACGCTGGAAGCAATCTTTGATGAACGACTGAACAAACTCAAACGAGAGGTTATCACGATGTTTGATTTTTCCAATGAATTTCCCAATGCTACCAATGCCAAAACGGCCTCCAGATTTAAATCCCCCTTCGTCTGCGTAAAATGCGGAATGTGATCGCTCGGCAAATACAGAGGAACAACCAAAGTGTGCCCTCTGTAATACCACCCAAACTGCCAACTACAAAGGCTGCCAGGTCTACAAAAGACTAAAGGCACGTCAACGTCCCAAACCTAGACGCTATATTATTAGCAGTACTACCAAACCCAAGCCCAAATGCAACGACCTTCGGCCTCGGCTCCGAGCCAGTCTCAAACTAGAGAGAACACAACGTTATCCCAAGCCATATCTCCGAGCACTTCAGATCCAAATCTGACAGAAGCGATTAAAGAAATTCTACTAAACCTGGCAGCAACCGATTTCACCAATATATCAAAATGTTGATAAAACGTGGCTCCATCTTTGCCACATCTAAACCCACGCCTATAAGGCTTGCGCATAACGCAACTCCACCATTCCAAAGTCATTTTCTATCCCCACAACCAAGGTCGGTATGTCCCGAAAGGGAAGAATCCGACACTACCGCACTAATCACTTATTACTTATCAAAAGTATTTCCTCCTCAAATAAAAAATAAAATAAAATAAGTTTTTTTTTTCAGGCAAATCAACCTGAAAGATTATATTATTACCATCGTATAATAAATCCGGACCCAGTCGACCCCATTTGAATCAGTTGCGATGTAAATACATGTGGCATCAAACGTGGATTTAATAAGTCGACCCAATGGAGTTTCGATCCGCTTGGTTTGTTAATATAATCCAGGTATTTTATGAGTCTTCCGGTGTTTTGCTTAAGAAGTTGTCTATGAACTTGCACCAAATAAGAAATAGGCGCATGTATCATGTACATTATCGCTAATTTCAAACATAATTTGTGGCTTATACCAATATTGTATTTGGCATAATTATTTGTAGTGGATGCGGATCCAAAATGCTTGTATGTGTTCATCTGAAGAAACAAATATAAATATGATAGAGAAACATGTGATGTGAATAATACTGTTGCCCAACTTTGTTGGAAGCGGTTCTGAATTGTTATTATAATCTTCAAATTTAGTTACATCTGCGCAACAGTAAACAATTAAATTCAGGCAGTACAATATCTAAATCGACAATTTGCTAAAGTTGTAATAGTGAACAAGCAAACCGCCAAACTTTACATAAACCACGTAATATTATTAGCGGCTTACACGTGTTCCTTATTACAATTTAATACCTTGATGGCGACAATTCAGACTAGCAACGTACCGAGAGAACACTGCTTCCCTTATTAATTATTAAGACACTTGGACTCAGAAATGGGGTTGGCAATATTCGTGGCGGTGCATCCAAATAAATCGTACACGTACCACCGCATCAGCACTCAATGCTTCCGGCGGTCTGATTCTCTCATTATCATGCATATTTCGAGACGATGGTGGTCGCATTGAATTACATAGTCTGCCGAGCAAAATTGAACGTTATCATTAACGAGTTGGTTGAACATCTATGCACATTGCACACTCGGCGGGGATTTATTTCAAAGATCATTGTCGGGAAACTGTGCTTGCTATTCGAGCAATGCTATTTTATACGGATTAAATTTGAAATTGTGCAATTGAGTTGGTAGTGCAGCTGATCACTTCGACATCGTTTCCATTTGAAACAAATATTAATTATTTTTATATTTACAGCATTAATATTTAAAATCAATATCCTTAATTAAAGGCCCGGCTAAGATCAAGAATTAAAACTGGCACAGATAAAAAGAAATGATTTTAGTCATCCAGTCTTTGCATAAGAACAATTCAAGTTGGATTTCATTAAAAACGAAATTAACTCCAAATTTAATCATGAAAATAATTAAAATTTAGGATTAAATATTATATTGATTTGTAAAAATAAATAAGACTTGTAATAAAATTAGCCGTAGCCGACTATTTTGCGCTTCATTGATTATTTCGCAGCGTCCTCCACTTTTCTTATCCCGCACTTTCTGAAATAAGCGAGCTGTATTTATCACTGTTTAATTTTATTCAAACCCAGTTTTTCTATTCAAAATTAATTGGAAATTAATTGATTTTTAATTACTTTTCGATAAGTTAATTAAAGTGTAATTAAATTTTCCGTTTATATATTAAACAAAATTTCGCAAACAATAAAAAGCGTTGATATTGTTTCAGAATTTAATTTCAAAACATGTGATGTAATTATGAATCAATTTTTATGCACGGAGTGAAAAGTCAATAAGTAATTAATTTGCTGGAATTTATAAAGAATTTTTTTATATTTTCCTCCATTTTTTTCGACAGTAATTCCGCATTTAATTCACTCTTTTAAGGAAATTAGAAGATTTCGCATAATTGCGATTTAACTTTTTCAGCAATTCGAACTTAGTTTCAAATTGAAATGTTTCTTCTTGTTATTTCATACGGCTTAAAATAAATGTAAATATTTTGCATGATTCTTGATATTTTTGTATTTATTTAATAAGATCTAACCTGTCCGATGCTTTTAATTAAATACTTGGGTGAATAAATTGCTCAAATAAAATAAGTCTTTGATATTCCGGCTTAAAATTAAATTTTATGTATTTACGCGGATTTTATTTTCATTATTAGTGTTATAATTGCAATATTTATTAGAATCGTAGCAGTATTTCAAAACGCTTAACATTAATCAAGCTTTTATTAGCAATATTTTGTATTTATTAATCTCATTATTACACAACCGCATGCTGTGAAAGGGTATCTATATAATATTACTGGTTAATAAAAAATATTGCTGTGCCATTTGATATATTAATATGTAATAACAATAATGATAATAATGGACAGTTTATTATAATGTTATAATTAAGTAATGACGACATATGGTCTTAATGTAACCAATTAAAATAAACTGTATTAATAATACTTTTATTTTAATTATTAATTAATTTGTTATTTGTTAGTTGGGTTTGTTGGGCAAATCAATTTTTTTTAATTTGTTTATACCATTTTTTACGTTGTATGATTGCTATTGGATAGGAAAAAGCACGATTGATTGGTTTATCAGACATTAGTAATTCTGAGATGGGAGCAGATTAAGAAAGAATCACACAATTCTTATTCTCTTTGACTAAAATAACCATAATTATGGTGAATTGATTTAAATTAAAATCGAATTAATAAAAATACACAAAGTTATAAATAATTTACATTCTTATCAATAATTTATATTAATAATGTACCAATAGTACCAGTAAAAATATAATAATAATAATAATAATAATAATTTATTTGTGTTCTTAACATAGTAGTTTTACAATTGTCAAACGTTAAAAAATACAATTAATTACAAGATCTAACTCTAAAATTTAAAATTTATAATTTACATACACATACCTGATTCATATTAAATAGAGAATGCATAGATATAAGACGAGTACAATTTTATTATAGAACAATTAAGTACTTAAAAATTTAGATTATGAGAATTTTTTAACATGTTTTTTTTTAAATATCCGTCCAAAGTAATTTAGAAAAGTAAAACAAAAACTCTCAGAAGACGTCAATTTTTACCTTGACGAGAAATCTTTTGACTTGACTTAATACTGTTGGCATGTGTGTCAATTTCTCACCTCAATGAGCATCTTTCAAAAATGTAAATGGATTGACTCATCTTGTCACACGACATTTGAACAATTATTATGCAATTAAAAATAAACAAAAAAAGAAATAGATCGCCTAACAAACAACCATTTATTAGTATACAGGGTAATTATTGATAACAGGTTACCAAAAAATGAAGTGTCATTGATTGACAAAACAATGGAAAAAGAACTTTTCGATGAGGACTGTATAGATCAAAAAGGACACAATCTGCACATCTAGAATTTCTTAGAATTTCTAAATGAACTATAAATAATGCATTTTTTCGTCAAAAGGGGGTATAGGCGCAAGTCTACACCTCCATTAGTCTTATTATAAAAGTTGATTATTTCAGCTTGGAACTATGAAGCTAATATGATACATTGAGGAT
>JARJEC010024243.1:0-14369 GCA_030264575.1 Tachinus sp. AB-2021
AGTGTATTCTATATTAGAAGAGGTAAATGCAGTTCTCTGCCGTGTGAATTAAATTAATTTTTAAATCGGCAATTTTAACAAATAAATAATTAATTTACCGTTTTCAATTCTAATTTCTCGCTTATTATACTGTGAATTGTACGCAATGATACACCAGTAACAGCAGCAACACGTTTCTGTAACTTTGAAATAGATAGATAAATTTTACCAATGGCAGACTCTGGCATAACAAAGCTTATATCATTGATAATTATTAGTTTCCGTACTTGGCTTTATGTTATCTCACCGCCTAACTAGTAGAAAAGTTAGAAAACTTAGTAGAAATTTCCAAAATTAAATTTTATGATGTGACGTAAGAAAGCGACGTTTAAAGGCGCCGTTAAAATTTATATATTAATTTTGCATCTGGGCGTACATATCTTCCGATCGGTATGCAATTTTTTCTCATTTCCTATTCTTTGTTTTATTTGTCTACGCCCGAGAGGTCTTTCTTTTGTGGCTGCACTGTATCTCTAATTACTTCATTGCGCCTTTTATACACGACAATTGTTTATAACCTAAAAATTTTACATTATATAAAAAAAATCCAAAAAGATAAAATAAAGATATAAAATAAAAAACTGGAAAATTGACGACTAATAATATAAGAGAATTCTACAAAATAAAACAACAAAATATAGTATAAAATATTATACTATGGATATATATATATATATAAATAATTAAACCATATCTCTAACCTGAGGATAAGTATTACTTTAGTAATTTTATAAAGTAACTTTTTGTATTCAAATATTTACATTATATTAGTTAATAGTATTTTTTATTGTTAATACAAAATAAACATTTTATGTTAGATACAACGATAAGATACAAAATGTAAGAAAAGGTGAAACCAATTATCCGGAAATTGTTAGATATAACAAAGGTCGCTACTGCGGATATTATAAAAGAGGGGAAGTATAGATAACGACAAGATCACAAATGAAGTGTCAATGCATATAAATGCAAAAATTGCATCTCGAGCTCTTCACATTGAAATGAGAACCATTCATATTTATAAATCCATTTAGTTAAATAGATTTTTTGCCGCAAAATGATAAGTAATCGTTTTCGATTGACTTATTTTATAGTGCAATTTTGATTATACAAGTAAAGTTTTTTACAAGATTTGTATCTTGTTAATAAATAATTTAAATAAGCGTTGCACTGCATAGTTCAGTTACAAGTTAATTTATTTTGGCATTATTTTTAATAGCAAATATGTTGCCTGGTGCACATTACTGCATGGGAAATTTCATAAATTACACTGAATTTACATATCGTCCTACGATGAATGCTTAAAATATTCAAATTAAACTACATACACTCATATAAAAATAAAACACGAAATGGATGTCACAGATAAATTTAAAAACGTGGCTTTGACGTTGCCACTACTCAAATCAATTTAAATTCTCGGTACTATTAATAGTCCTCATACATAAATAACAAAAATCTCTATGCCCGCAATGCCCTACTATGAGGGTACGGGTTCTGTCCCTTTTAATAATCCAGCGCCTCATAACGCTGTCTGCACGTGTGTTATTTGGGGTAGGTTCGTTTTAATTATGAAATTTGACCATCTCTACGGATCCTATTATTTGGTCCATTAGTATTTACCACTTTAGCAGCAGTGGGTTCTCATGTTTATTACGCCCGGATGCAAGGCTTGTAGGAGCTTCCTTTGATCCAAATTCCTTCAGCTAATATTGATATTGTACATAATTGATGTAATAATTAATGTCAATTCCGCATTATTTGAGGTATATTAGAGTAGCTCTGCTTCAGCGTGTGCTAAGAAAATACATTTTGCTTCATTGTTAACTTATAGCAAACATAGAAGAGTATATTTGATTAATAATAAGTTAGGAATATATTAACTTATATTATTAATTAAATACGAATTTTATTAGTAGTATTCCGCAGTGCAGCTAAAATAAAAGTTATTATCAATTAATCATTGTGTTTTTTATTAAAAACAGAATTGGTATTTTTTGTATATACTATTTTTTTAACCAATTTAATATGGATAAAAATCTGATTTATTATCATAGGTAACTGTACCATAATATTAATATTATAAACTGTTTATTGCAATTACCAACATCACACTAGCTAGCTGTTATATTATATATATTATTTTTAAATATTTTGTTATATCTTTTAATTGTTATTTCTAAAATAAACATGATAGGTTTTTATAATAAAAAATGTATAAAGATAACCAGTTACATCCAAAAAAATGTTTTTTGTTTTATTTGTTTCATCTTTGGACTAATCGTCTATACAAGAGGTTAACCACATCTGCAAATTTTGCTACTAATTCAGGAATTCCAACCTTCCAAAAATTCCAATTATTTTTAAAACAAATTTTCAAATGTACAAAAAAAAATGTCTTGAAGTAGACCGTTTCCAATTTTGATATTTACGTACAACCTTCTTCTAAATTTTCAATAAAGACTGTTTGATCATTGTCCTACTTCAATTTTGTTTATAATTTCTTGTATAGCAATTTGATGCATTGAAACTTTATTTATCTTTTTTTTTTGTTCAATATGCTCCATAAATAATAATAATAATCTTGTGAAGTGAAGTCCGGTAACCATTACGACCATAATGCCCACTGTAGTCCATTTTTTTTGTACACTAATCACAAATAATTCTCGTAGCGTGAGGATAACTGCCGTGTTGAACCATACAAATTTGTCAATATTTCAAATTAAAATAATCTATATCATCCCAAACTAGCTTTTTACGATGTAGGCGAAAGAAAATTTTGCATGTTGAGTGCGATAAATTAAAACACGACGAGGCGCATATCGAGTACCACAATAACACAAAACCTGCAATATTCTTTCATACCATAGATTGTAGATAGTTCTTTTGTAATTGCGCCTGTAAAAGTGAATAAAAACATAATTTAATAAAAATTACATCTGATTTTAATAACATTGCAACATCGCTAACAAAGCATTCTAAATTTAACAAATTTTAATTTCATTTGTCAAAAATGCATAAAATACGTTAGAGAACTAAAGCTGGATCGGTTTTAGTTATAAACATTTACGAAGTTAAAATAAGCACAGAAAAGTGCGCATGCTATGTAACCGCTCATGTAAGTGCGGTTTTGTCAAGTCATGCAAACTTTTCTGTGCTTATTTTAATTTTTATGTTTATAACTAAAACCGTTGTATAAATCCAGTTTAATAATTGATTAAAGGTTAATTTTGAAACATTACGTTTAAAGGATATTTATTACTGGTTGAGACCGACAATGTTACCAAGCTAGCGTGCAATTTTCTTTTTTTACCGCACGCTCGAGCACCACTTTTTGGCACGATAGTACAAAAATTATTTTTTAATATACTGTAATGCTGATTTTATGCAACAGTTTTAGTTGTAAACATAAAAATTAAAACAAACTCAGAAACGTGCGTATGGCATGTAACCGCTCATGCAGCTGCGGTTTTCGTTTTAAACCAATTTTAAACCAAAACCGCAACTACTTGAGCGGTTACATGCTACGCCCACGTTTCTCTGCTTAATTTAATTCCTATTTTTACAACTAAAACCGTTGTATAAATCGAGCTTAATACAAATATAAGAATTGTGTGTCATTTGTGAATATGCAGATTTTTACTCACATAACACTGTGTAAATAATGCGTGCGAGTGCGGCCAAAACTACAAAATCACTGGGTACATCAAATAATTATAAAATAGTTAATAAAAAAAATCAAAAACAATTTCAACAAGCTTTAATTAATAAAACTATTTGGACAAAAAGTCACATACAAATTTTACACGTTAAGCATTGTACAGCGCTACGACTAATGAGGCATTCTCACTAAAGGGGTCAAGCTTCAAAAAATTGTCCCGATGTAAAGTATAACTTACTATAATCAAATGTAAATAACTATTGCATTACATTCAAATAAAAGTATTGACTAAATATTATAGTCTCAAAGATATATGTACCAATAATTTTGTTGTACGTTTTCTTTACAGGCATTTATTTGTTGCATGTCTTTCAAACAGTTCCCAATTTTAAAATGTAGCTTCGTTGCATAAAACAGCTTGAAATTGGTATTTTTGAACAACAATCACAAAACATTATGATTTACAAATTCTATTTTTGTGCATTGCCAATAGATCCCAATATATATATATATATATATATATATATATATCACAAGTTTGGATTTTTTCATTCTTCTTTAAATTATTCTTTGTAAAAAAAACTGATTGTATTTTCTGACCACCAATTAGTAAAAAAATAACAATTTTATTATTTTGGCATCTAAAAACTACTTTTAGATGTTTTCCTAATCATTTTGAGTTTAAAATTGAATATTTGTTCCTCTAAATTGTCGTTGGAGCTTCAATATAAAATTTGGAATTTTTAGGCACTAATTACAAAATAGTATAGTAATAGCTTTTTTCCTACTTATCAAAGTTTTATTGACTTGCAATTAAATGTTTTTGAAACTTATGTTAGTTTTTGATAATATTTTGTCTCAAATCTCGTTTTAAAAACTTTTAAAAACTATAACGTTTTCATACATCATATTGCTTTACAATTCTGAAATTATAACTACGTCTTCCCAATTTTATTGTTTTTCCGGCTTTTTCATTTTTCCGAAAATTGCATATACTGTGCGTCAATTAGAAAATAATTGAAGTCTTTGATAATTATACTTTTCTCAGATTTAATTTTAAATATATTGTTAGCCATTTTGTGGTTTGCAATCTAGTTTTCCTAGCTAGCTCTAAATTGCTTTTAAAGCTTCACAATTTTTGAAAAATACAAAAATGATAATGTGAAGACTTTAATTTTTTATGTTCGGAAAATATTTCGAGTGTAAAACTATTTTTTTCTAAATTATTTTTATTTTGGAGCAATTTTACAGAAAATTTGATAAATAATTTACAAACAAAATTACATAAAACGCAATTTAAAAGAAATTTGATAAATTTCAAAAAAAAATTATTTATGTTTGATATATACCAAAAAATGTATTATTACTGCGTTGCGGGGAGGCGCTAAAAGGATAACTATAAAAGTTTTCAAACTGCAACTGAATCAGCGGAAAAACTGCACACATTTGCCCATTAAACCGACTTGCTATCTAATATATCTAATAACAAAAATACCCATGTTATGTTACTCAATTCGGCATTCTGTATATATTTTAAATACTGAAATATATTTTGTTAATAAAAAAATAAAATATTGAATATGTAGACATTTAACTATTAAAGTACTTAGCTGTTTTCATTTAATTAAAATTAATAAAATTAAAAATAAGAAAGTTTACTACTCATGAATTTTATATCGATCTAAAACCACTTAATGTAGCCAAGTTGAAAAGTAGTTTAAATGTTTTACTTCAATTAATAACTAAAACAAATTAATTATTAATTATTTAATTAAAGGTAAAATTTGATTTGATTTTGTAATGTGCAGCGAGAAAATGAACACCCCAATAATTTAATCTTTGTCATAATAAATTATTTCTGGTATTAACGGTAATTTTATAATGGAATTATCACCAAAACTTTTCTCTTAATTTTACAATCTTCAACAACGATAAAGTTGGGTCATATTACATTAATTAACAAGTTTTCATTAAGTTGTCTCAAGTTTATTATTTCATTAAAATGTTTATAATTAAACATGCTCAATATTTTTATCGCGGTTTGCAAGCGTCATAAATATCTGCTAATTTATGTTTACACAACAAAGAAGTGGGAATTGCTTGATTTTAATATTTAAATGAATTCATTTGGTGATAAATTATTTTAATTTTAGGCTATTGTATGCTAACTAGTTTGAATTAAAAATCTCTAGATATAATAAAAATAAGCTTTTAAAAGTAGTAATTTTTACTACAAAAATCGCTTAACTTTTTATTTTTATTATTATTTTATTTATTCGTAATTGTTTTCCAACCAACAATGTACGCAAACCTTACGTCCTTAATAACATCGTAAGTTGTGCATACGGTTTGTTTATCAAATTTATCTTGACAACGATTGTAACAAAGAAATTTACTTACGTTCCTAGGATGATAATAAATGGAAAAGAAGGATATGGCTGACAATCCATGTAGACATGCCACTCACCTTCTGGAGCCAATAAATCACCTTAACCTTGCCTGTGTTATTGAATACATTATTTATTCCTCACGTTTGTAATTAAATAACTACATATGTTATATCAAAATAATAAAAATTCTATAAATACTGATAGTTCACAAAAATCGACAAGGTTTCCTTTAGAAACCTCAGTTTTAGCTGTCACTTCAAATTATATTAATATAAAATTATTGATATTAGATTAAATTGGTAGCGAAAAAAACATAATAAGCTACTCGTCGGCGTTGTACGGTCATATAACATCTTCCTCCGAAGAAATTATAGACATCGGTTTCACCTCGTCTATAATAATCGTCCTCGAATGTTATAACATAGCTATATTCTATGTAGCTTAAATAACATTAAGTTTAAATTATTAAAAGCAATGAAAAGAATCATTTCTTAACAAATTTACCGGTGTTTTTCTTCACATTTTTTTAACTTTGAATCATTCTTTAATAGTTGATTCGATTCGAATAAATGTCTTTTATTCAGTGACAATAAATTATTTCATTTTATATATTGAAAAACAATCAATAAGTACTGTAAACAATAAAATTTCTAATATGTTAATTTGATTACAACGCGAAACACGCTATTGCTATAATAACCGGTAACTCTATGTACACATTTCGGTTACCCAATCGACACGCTATAATCCTTTCTAGTCATATCTCACGCAATATTGATAGAATTTGAATTTAAATTAAATAATAATGCTTCGGGGACTTAATTATCTCTATCGCCGGCGTAAGCATTAGCTTATAAAATAGCTAGTGATTTGCAATTCCCCGAATGCGTGCATATAGGGAAATATTCGACAGTATTCCAACACAGAACTACAGCAATCAAACCGCAATCCTTTCCAATAACACGGGAGTCGATACACTGGCTGGGTCTTTTTATAGCTTTTACTTCGTGGAGATTTTGCATTTTCAGGAAAAGTTGATAAACACCTATTCAAAATAGTATTTGCTATCTAAATTATTAGTTAAAGTAAGCTTTTTATTTCTTTTTAAACTGCATTGATGTCGTGAATACAGATCTAATATAAAATGCATTCTATTTTATGTCTTCGGATAAGGAAATGTTAAGTAATATTTGTGAAAGGCTATAAATGTCAAAAATATAAGAAAATGTATTATATTATAAAATGTTTCAAAATGTTGCAAAATATTTATAAAATGCTGGAAAATAAGGATAAATTTTGATGAAAATCAAAATTTGTTGTAAAATTTGATATTGTCATTATCACTCATAATATTGTTTGACATTGTCACTAATATCAGTCTATGCGAACTTCATACTGTTAATTACAAAGGTGTAAATGGCAACTTTTGTCCTAAAATATTATTTATAAAACATTAATAAAACATTAAACAATGTTTTGATACCTAATTGATTATGGCTTAACAATTAGGTATATGAGCAACTAATCGTTACGAATAATCACGCCGTTCCACCGCAGCAGAATTTAACCATTTTTTCTATCGCGTTAACAAAAATTCCTACAATATTCTAACGCAATTTTTGTCTTTATTAGTCAAAAATGTTTCTCTTCTAGTCAGCAAATATGATTCTTGTACTATACTACTCCGGCCTACTTTTGCACAACATTTTGGTTCGTTAATATTTAAATATAATTTATCAAAATTGTTGCATAGGTTGTGAAACAATTATGATTACCTGATCTGAACAACAGAGATTAGAAGAACTAAGACCGAACCTGCATATATGTGAGAGGTGGACATTATTTAACAATTTCTGCAAATATCTTATCCTAAAATTTATTGCAATATCTCAAACGGTTTTCAAAATTTTTGAAATAAAAACGATAATGAAGTTTTAGTTTTTCTAAGACATACATTTATATCAATATTTCAACCTAAAATTAGAACGAAAATTACCTATTACAATAAATAAACAATTTATCTATTCAGAAACTTAACCAAATCATTACCTGCACCATTCAATATGGTATTTTAATTTGGGGACATTTTAACATAGCAGACTTAATTTAAAGGTTACAGCGACAAGCTCTCCGACCAATATGTGAAATTAGCTACAGAGATGAATTTTATTAACAGTACTGATTAAAAATACTGATTCTACCTTTCAGTCTATTCATTCTTAAATTATTAATATTTGTTCAAAATAATGGTAACCGTTAGAATACTCATAAGTAAACTCATAGTCATCTAACTAAAGGTTGCTGCCTAATCTGCCATTGCACTTTTAAATGTGCATAAATTACACTGAAAATTGCACTTGTGCAAGAATTACATCAATGACTAACTTGACAAATTAATTAATAAATGTCAGTGTCAGATGGTTAAACCCATCAATATACATAAATCAAATTAAATAATATTTGCCCGTATTGGATATTTATACCAATTTAATTGCTCAGGAAATAGTCAGCTAAATGTATTTTGTGCAATGAAAATTATCTAGAAAAGTTTGCATTCAAAATATGATTGAAACTAAGAAACTGCATTTTTTAAGCAAACTTTTCGATAATTTTCAATGCACTTAATAAATTACTATTGATAATTATCTATTTTAAGTTTCATAACTCATTGAATGTGGCAAATTTTATTGCAATTCAAGCCACAACAGTTTTGATATAACAACATAACTGGACCTTGAACAAATGTTTTCTAGCAGTCCCCGCTTTCCCCAACTAATTCGTAAAAAATCGTGTTTAGTCGGCTCCCGCATCATAACAACTATGTGAAATTATCGTCAACCTGTTCTTAGTTTCTTTTCTATGCTGCATTGAATGTGTTAAAACTGCAGCTAATGCTTATTTAAAATAATTACATATGTTAAAGTATAATTTAAATAAATATACAATTTTAAATTATTTTAATAACATCCTTGCAAACCATGTGTGTGAAGCGGGTGAAGTTCCGAATTTAGATTTTTCTTAGGTACTTTGTTTGTGCTTCATTGTCCTTAGTCAGGATAGTACAGGGAAAAAAAAGAAATTCAAAACTTCAAATCCAATCGCTAGCTAGAACTGTTTTACAGACTGAGGTCTTACATTTTGAAAAGCCACGTATAAAATGTTGAAAGGACCTGGATTAGTTTCATTTTACATCCAGCTGAGTTGCTTCCATTATCAATTATTAAAATATTATTCCAAATGTAATTAATACAACTAACTAACTATGCTAACCTTATCAAAGTATTAATCTTTGAGCAGGAGAACGATTAATAACCGGAAATCTGAAAATATGTAACACAATGGATAAGCCTAAATTAACCCAATATTGACTATTAATTAGTGTTTAACGTGATGCTATACAATATAGAAGACACTTAATGCTGATATTTTTCTTCTTTTTTTTTAACCTTCATACTTTCGACTGTTTCCATGCTACCTTGTCATTTACTATCCTCATCTACTCTTTCCCCGCCATTGTTCCAATATCGTTAATCAATTTTGTTCTCTATTGGTTTGTATTTTTTCTAGCTTAGTGTAGCTGGCTTTGTCTCTTAATCTCTCTCCTAACATTGCGCGCTCCATAGCTTTTTGGGCCATTCAAAGTTTTGCTGCTAATTTTCTAGTGATTGCCATTATTAATACTCAACAACAAATGATTGGCTATCGATATTGAAAGATGCGATGAAATTTCAAGAACAATCAATTAAGAACTTCAAATTGACCAAACTTTTGGGAAACGGCTTATATCTCTAAAGATTCGATTCACCAAAAAGGTAGCAGTAGTAATTAAAATGTTTAATAAATAAAAGTATAAATTATCAAAAGCGTTTTTGAATGCTTCTCCTTCAAAACTACTTACATATTAAATTTGAATTTTGTAATCGATAAATTCATATACAATGATGATATTATGAAAGTATTACTAATTTTTGAAGCAATTTAATTTAAGGAAGGTTTTTTGCATTTTTCTTGTTTAATAATAATTTATTAATAATTACAACTAAAAATTTAACTACAGCATCTTCATTCAAACTATTTAAATTAAAAATTTTCTTCTGGGAGATATTTTCAAAAGAAAAATGGTCATTATTAATACAACGAGTGTATTCATGATTATCGAATTTTAAATTTGTTCGATTTAGAGAAATAAATTATGTTGCTTGAAAACCAACACGAACGCTATTGTTGGTTTTCTAAAGCAACATAATTTAACTAGAAAATAAATTTGAGATATTCATTAAAATACACGAATAGTATTTGTCAAGATAATTTTATGAAAAAAAAACGTAAATACTATAATCTTTTATTTATTATAAACATTAATATTAAATTTATATTTTACTGACAACGCCCAATTTAATTTTTAGTAGTGTCATGAACGTTACTGGCAAAAACACAAACGATAATTATATTAATTATCATTTATAAATTCATTTGTATAATGCTGCCTAAGCCAATCAAGAGCTTGCCTTCAAATTAGAATGAAATAATCATTAGTAATACAACGAGTGTATTGATGATGATCAAATTTTAAATTTATTCGATTTTGAGAGATAAATTATGTTGCTTGGAAGCCACCAAGAGCGCGCTAGTGCAAGTGTCATTTCCTAAAGCAACATAATTTAATTAGAAAATGAGAATAAATTTGTGATATCGTTAAAATACACAAATTGTATTTGTCAAGATTATTTCATGAAAAAGCCGTAATTTCTATAACCTTTTATTTATTAAAACATTAATATTAAATTTTTTAAATTCAATTAATGACAACGCCAGATTTAATTTTTAGTAATGTGATCATGAACGTTACTGGCAAAAACACAAACGATAATTATATTAATTGTCATTTATCAATTCATTTGTATAAAATTGCCTAAGCCAATAAAAAGTATGCATTTATGTTAAAAGTTAAATAATCGGAATTATCTATAACTAGTTTGTAAAATTGCTGTTATTTTTACAATGTGTTTTGTTTGTGTGAAAGGAGGCTGCTAACTTATTGAATATTGTTATAGTTAAAATAAAAAATACTTATTTTAAAAATTAAAGATATTAAGAAAAATAAGGAATTTTGACTTGTGGTGCTACATATTAACAAATAACACATACAAAGTTTATGTGGCTCTAAAAACAGAAAAATGCTCATGTATATGTACAAATATATTTGTAAATAAATAAACTATTAAACAAACAAACATCTTATAGACAAAATATATTGTTTGTCACAAAGAATTTTGTATGTTTTAATTATAATTGTTTATCCTACAGTCAAAAACTCAAATAAATTCAATTATTTTAAAGTATTTCATATTGTACTAAAAAATAACACTAAACTTTTATTAAAAGAAAATTAAATCTACAAATTCAAATTTACAATTTTTAACATTTTTTTATTATCAAAGTAAATATTTTTGCCTTTATTACTTTTATAATTATCTAATCTTTATTTTTGACTTGTTTTAACAAGATGTTTTGGAATACAACATTCTATGGAATGTAACGAGAATTAATTAAAAATTAACTTCTACTAAAACTAATTAGTACGAAGTCAGCCGCATTCTTACCTTAAATAGATTGGAACTAAATATGTACTTCATTATGATCAAAGCCCGAAGCAGATTAATAGTAAAGTTCAAACTTTTTCTTATTCATGTATTTTAAAAGCTTCCGTTGAATGATGTCGATTAATATAATATCTACTTGATAATAAGATCTTCATGTTATTCCAGAAAAACATAAATTTGTTAAAAATTGAAATTAAAATGTTTATAGCAACTGAAATAACAATAAAATTATACTATTTATTATAAATTGATTTCAATTTACAAATGAATTTTGATTAATTCATATATATATATATATAAATTTTAAGAATAGTCATTTTGTTATCTGAATAACGGATTTTCTTTTGAAAAATATTCATTTACTTAAAATAAAAAACAAAGACACAAGTTGTCTTAAAAATAAAGTGTAGTAATAAATGTATTACATTTATTGTTTGTTAATCACTTCACCGTTTAAAATAAATTCGTACTGAGTTAGGTAAGATTAAATTGAACACTCTAAATTGCTATTTTTCAATTGTGATTGTTTCAAATGTCATAAACAATAGAACAACGACATAAAAAATACAACTCCGTTAAACTTGTGAGTTTAAATCAGAAAAACTTTTCTCAGCACATACAGTCTTCATAAAAAGCACTGCATACAAGCATAAATAAATAAACAACCATAATATTTCAATTTCCCACGGTATCCTGGGACGTAATTGCGAACGAGTTTTGCAAGAGTAGCGCGTTCCTTGTTTTATTTTTTCATGTAGAGGCCGTCGGCTTTACAGTTTCCGTACGAGACAAAAGGGCGAGAGTATTATCCATCCGTCCCAATTTGAAGACCCACAGCGACACTAAAGCAGAATTTAAACAGATTCCTCTATCCATTTATATGCAACGAGAATTTGCTATGAAATCTCATTTAGTATTCCATTTAAAATTTCAGCCACTTGACACAGTTTTCAAAAAATAAGCTCCGCAAAAACAAAAAGGAAACTAAAAAGCATACTTTATCTGCGACACCTGAGCCTTAAATTTTATAATACGAGGAATAGAATTTTGTAAATCTTAAACAATGATTTAAAATACATAATAATTACAAATTTCAATATTTAATAGCATGTTTTAATAGTGAATACTGGTGGCATCTTGCACACACGGCATTTATTAGATTACATGCATAATATCGATAACAGCTTTGTAGAATACCTAACTAGTTAGAGGTAGAAACTTGTAACAACTACCGAGTTAGATGACAAATTGCACTTCATAGCTAATATATAATTCCATTCGAGATTGTCGTTAAAATTTCATTACGCGTTTGATGTGTATTTGCAAATATCTTCACTTGATATTAATTACCTATTGGAAGTAACCTGCATACTCCATATTGTTTACTATCAAAACTAATGGTTTGTTCGCATAATTATTACGATATTGAAATTAATTTAAATGCATCCTACTTCAATTGATAATTTGCTTGATTAGTATTGTAATTATTATTATAATTATTCAATCTTCAAAATCCAATAATAATTAAATATTATTTATATGCAGTAAAACATAGTTTGCAGTAACATTAACTGGTAAATTAAATGCCAGTTCATCTATGACAACGGTTAATCAAGGACAATAATTTGTCCCAACGGTTTTCTATGATATTAAAAACTAGGTTTTTTAGAATGTTACAAAAAAGTGATTTCACGTCTAATTATATTATGGTATGGGCTGAAAGAATCTTTCGAATACTTCTTTAAAATTCTTAGCATTAAATTTTATATTTATTCAATGTATTTAAAGATATTGGCACAATATGTAGATAATTTAGTCTAGTGAGACAATAGCAGAGAAAAAGCTAATCTTTTTGTAGTGTACATCTTGAGTAAACCATAAAGCTTTGGTGAAATAATCTTTGTTGTTTTTAAAATTGAAAATTTATATTCTGATTTACGTACATCTCTTTGATCCTTCAGTTTATTTGGATCGTATATTTTAAGTTTGATCTTTGGACCGTAAAAATACGGTCACGACCAGAACCATTGGCAATTCTGAATTTCACTCACAACAGCACAAAGACACGTCATATTTGCGTCATTTTTTTGTCATAGTAACGCCTGTAATTCTGCTTGGCTGTCGGACATGATGGTAATAGGTCTGTTGAATTGAACCCCGGCTCCAATATATGCATGGCACACCACTTAATGGCGGCCATTTCCGCTCGGAAAACTAAGGCATATTTACCCAGGGATAGCGTAAATCGCTTCCCCCGGTGCCTTCATATATTCCAACTCCGGATCCATTTTACTTTGTTTGGCCCCATCCAAGTACCAGAAGTTTCTCTGCCCTGTGCCCGGGTAGTTTCCTTTTGAAAACTCGTCCTTCAATGGTATTACTACATCAAAAGACCTTTGAATGCGGTAACCTTTCATAAAGTCAGATCTCATCATTAGTGTTGTTTCTTCATGCAACATGTTTGTAATACTCGGTCTGTGAGTCCCAAGATTGGGACCTTGGCTCCTACAATTTGTCCATATAATATTATTTTGACAGTCCTATTTTTGAGCAGAGTTGACCCAATTTCGGACAAGAGGTGGTATTCCTCGTCTACTCATCGCCATCTCAATGAGGTAAAGTAGGTATTATCAAAAGCCCCTTCAATGTCTAGAAATGCCCCTAAAGCAATTTCCT
>JARJEC010024265.1:0-11662 GCA_030264575.1 Tachinus sp. AB-2021
CAATACTTGGAATATTTTTATAATCAAGCCATGCTGGTTTTCCTCCAATTTTACTTGGAAAGTTGGGACTGGTCAATTGCCAGTACTCACATTTTTCACTATAACCCAAGTCAATACGTGCACTTGACATTTTAATTTTTAACAGATTTAAAATGTTAGGTTAAAAGTTGTTAGCACGTTGTTAGAAGAATGAAAAAATGTGAATAAATTACTTATTTTACTGATAGGTGGCACCCCATATAGTAAAATGAGAATGGTATAGGCACCGATCACAGATGCGGCATTTCTATGTAAATAGTAGGCAACACGTTTCACTCTATTTTCGTGGATCAACTTCAGTGGCCGCATTTATAGCAGCAGCGGGAAATTGAAATTGCTAAAAGTTTACTGGAATACTAAATTCAATAAAATCTAATTTATACACAGAACATACACATTTTAATATTTTAATTTAAAATTGAATATTAAAATGTGAATGTTCTTCATGTATAGTAAACATAATAAAAAAACATATAACAATCATATATTATATTATTATATATTACAATAAAATAATAACAACAAAATTTTAAACACAAAATAAATGTTTTTTGTCGTTCCATCTTTCAATTTAGTTGGGGTAGATACATAAAAACAAACATAAATTAATATGCTATATTTAGTGCATCTCAACATATAAATGTTTATTTTAATAATATCATATTAATAACTTTGAGCAGATTGCGTGCAGACAATGTTAAGTAACTTTATACGTTATTCTACATACAATTATAATTACAGATTAATAATAAATAAATTTTATCACATAGTCCTAGCGTTACCCGTGTCGACTGAATTTCAGTCTTTGTCAAATGTTACAGAAGTGTAACGTCTGATAAAAGACACTTTTATGTGTTTTATATTAATAAAAAGCAACTATATCAAATGTCAAATATGTAGTAGATTACCTATCAATAATATTGTCGAGACAGCTAAATCGACTTCACGCAACCAAGAATTCAACGTTGAATGCATTCGTTAACATTCATCGAGATGATAACATGAAAATAAACACATATTAGCTCACACAGAAGATCAATTAAATATATTTCCAAAAAAAGATATATAAATACTGACTAATACCGACAACTAAAGTTACACTTTATATTATTTTGTTGGCTCAATAAAATACTAACATTTTAATAGTTGCCTTCTACAATTTTCTATAAAATATATTATGTTAGAATATGTTGGGTAATTTATTATAATGACATTAATTAAAATTAAACAAACCTTTTCACACTTAACACTGCATCATCGCGAAAAAAAACTTAATCAAAATCAACATATTATATATATATATATATATATATATATTCTACTATACTTAGAGCGTCCATATGCATTTAGCGTTCGTATGTGGACGCTCTATGCACCCCCATGTAGTCAGGTCTATTCATTAGAAATGTCAAAAGAAATTCCTGTAAAAAAATTGGAAGGATGCTGTTATGATGATTTTTTGAAAAAAATACAAAGGTCGGCGCATATTTTAGTTGATGGTTCATAAACCAGACAAACTATCATACGGTTTGGCATCAATGATAGAAAACCATGCCGGCGATTCAATAAAAAATGTGTGGTGCGGGTTCTATTTTTGAATAGATATATTTAAATAACGGTCACTCTCTCGATAGGAAGATGGTGCTAAGCTACGATCTGTATTATTATGACTAAACACCTCTAAGACTGTATTCTTGCTTCGACATAGGCAACATAGGCAACGATTATTCTAGGAACTTTGGAAGTTGTGTGGTTTAAAACAATTAAATTCGCTTTGAGCGGAAAAATTAAAAGTGCATGGTTGGGCATAGTTCTAACATATTTTTCAATAACAGATTGATATTTGTTTATCAATAATATTTATAATATTTGTAAACATCTTACAAGTGAAATAAAATGAAATTTACATATAGCTTTTTAAGTTTTTGGTTTAAATTGTAAAATCTAAATTATTGATTATTATTTAATAAATATATTAATTACAATAAAAACATGAACTTATTACATCCTAAATAAATGTTTATTCTTCAATCAAATTTTATTGTTTATTGAAATTAATACAGATAATGTCTAATAGAATGGAAATATGTTTAGTTGCTGATGTATCTTGTAAAAACTTCATTAACGCTGCTATTAAACGCAGGTGTAAAATGTTTCAAAATATTTAATTTAATCAAACTGCAACATTTGTTTTACTTGTTACCTGGCATATTTATAATAAACTATGACACATTGACAAATATGCTATAGTGAAAACAATGTTTGAATTGGGAAAAGGCTTACATGAAAATGGCAAATAAACATATGTATGCAATAAGCGCATAACATATAATTGCAGAAAAGTAATAAACATAACCAATAAATGAATTTACAAATGCAAGAAGTTAACTATCAATATATGCGTAAAAGTGATTGAAAAGAAAAAAAAACATGAACAAAAAACTCAATATAACTTCATACAAATTTTCTCATTGTTTTCAAAGATAATTTTGATTTGACCTAACCTATACTAATTTTTCTAAAAAATTAAGTAAACAGTTTAAATTCAATTATCCAAATTCACACCATTACAAACGTAGATAATACATACTGCTAGTTGGTTATAGGATGGATTAATCAATTGCTCTTTTTGATAGTTACTTTAGAAATTGCAAAATCATAGAAAAATGTGATAAATATGAATATTAAGATGTAATATATGTTTTATACATACACAAATTTAAAAAAATCATTATTTTGTTCAAAAGACAAAGATTCTGAATTATTTAAATTTGTTTTAGTAATTAGATTCAAAATCTAAGTCAAATCATCAAGTTTTTTTTAATTGATAATAACAAATTTACCCATAGAATGCATTATTATTGTCAACGTAATATTACATTGTTGGTATTAATTAAATAAATAAAGAACAGTGGAACATGTCAACCAGAACAAATTTTTTTGTTAGTTAAATATTAAGTATCAATTTATACTCATATAACGTGTTTCAGAAAAACTTAAAACATGTCGTTAAGGAAAATTTATTTATTTTCTTTAACGACAAGCTTAATCATGTTTTAAGATGTTGTTTATATTCTACCGTGAAAATATTAAAACAACTATTTAATATTCAAGCAACAAAAAAATAAATCAATAATAATAAATATTTTTTACTTTGGTTAACGTTTAAAAATGAATAATGTTTCAATTGTACTTTAAATAAGTTACAGTTAAAAATTATTAAAATATTTTGTTTTCATTTTCATAAAAAAACTTAGAAAATATTCTAATTATTTTATAGATGAGAGTATTAATTAATGGCGATCAAATCATATCGCCACTTGGAAAATAGATAAACTTTTTAGTTGTTTAAAAATATTTTTGGTTAAAATTTTCTCGCAAAACCTAAAGAATAAATTTGGGTAGGCAAAATGACTTTTAGAACTTGTTAAAAAAATTTATTATAAAATTTTAGTCATTGAGTAATTGTAAAGATAGAATACGTAAACGGTTCCGATAAATTCCTTATCCTTCATCAGTGCGTAGTTTTAAAGTAATTACAATAGTAAATTAGTATATAACTCAATGGTCAAAATTTTGTAATAAAATTTTCCGACAAATGCTAAAAGTCATTCTCCGCTGGAGATAACCTCTCCATTAGTTAGAAAAACCTTCTAAAATAACTAATCTTTATATTTAGCGAACATTTAAATTTTTTTTAAGAATTTCGAAAAATATTACTTTTAATTAAGCCAAATTGAATGGTTATGTGATCTTCTTACAAACGATAAAAGATACTAAACTATGTGTCTAGAACAACCAATATAATTTACAAGCAACAAATATCACAAAGCAAATCTGGCTATAAACTCAAAAAAGATTGAATAAAAAGTTTAAAATCAATTATTCAATTTTACGTTGCTACAAGTGGCAACAATCGAAAGCATATAATTGTTTCAGTCTTCATAGAGATCACCAGTGCACCATAGTTATTTCCACATCGCATTGAAGCAAGAGATGAAAAGAATAATTAATTTTTTATATTAATTTTGCCACACCAAATTAAATGGTCTAAAAATCAATTTGTTTACAATAATAATGTATATTGATCAAACAGATATAAATCCAAATAATCAAATTTGCAGTAATAATTTAATACACAATACGTTGTAAAAACCATAAATTTTCGTAAATACTGTTTATATAACAATTGACAATAGAATTTATATTGTTTTATCTTGTAGCATGAGTGGGAACATAGAACATTATGAGCTGTAACAAATTTGGGCTATTTGTGTTATTATTTACTAATTTAAAACAAATTTAAACTCTCTGATATTGCAAAACAAAAAACCAAGGGTACAGAAAAAAATATTTAACATTAGCTCTAATATATGTGGGAAAAAAACAAGCTGAAAACTAATCAAAAGTTATACCTAAGTCTTAATGAACAGCGTTCAATTGGTATACCAGCGATGTTGTAATAATATGTAATAGGTGCTTTTTGATATAAGATACTATTTTTATTTCTTTACGTTCAATTCTAGACAATTTTGGTGACACCATTGACATATTTTATTTAGTTCAGCTTGGAGAAAAAGGAGATCAGCTAAGAATTAAGAGATAAATGTTTAATTGATATGAATTAAAAAATAAGGGTCCCAAGTGTGAACTCTACAAGACACTAAAAGTCGTAATGTAGTATTGAGAAGAAAAGCCGTTATAGAAAACAAACATAAGTCTGTTTAATAAATAAGAGATCATGAATATAATTAAATGGTTGCTAAAACCGAAACATTTAAGTTTGAATAATATAATTTTAAAATTCATATTTGTAAATGCCTTAGGAAAATCCGTATAGATTACATCAATTTGGCTCTAGCAGCCAATTTCAGAAGCCAAATTGTGCACAATCCCAACAAGATTATTCATACTACAGTCATACTACAGAAATTGACCGATTTTCCAACATTTATTTTAAAAGACTGTTGTTTTTCGAATCTCTCCACATTTCATAAAAAAACGGGCATACTTCACATTACCAACTATAGACCCATTTTCTAATTCTAATATATTTCAAATTTGTTTGTTAGAATTGATACTATTGCAAATCATCATCGATCAACACGGTTTTTTGTCTAAAAAGTCTACACTTCTTAGACATAAAACCGTGTTGATCGATGATGAAGTGTTAACATTTTGAAAACAATGAGTATCACCATGACAATGGTGGTAATAGCTTATGTTTTTGGGCAAATATACATAATATTAATCAAAGAAGAATTTTTTGTTTTAAAATAAAATTAAATGCAATGTTTTTATTGTTGTTACATTTTAATTTTTTTGTGCTACAATCGCATTTGTAGTTTTGTATGATACATTATTTTTAGTAATGACAAATATTAACAGATGTAATATAAGAGGCATACATTAGATGAGAGACCTAATTTTCGGTATAATTAAATGTAATGGAGAGTTGGTAATATTTTTTAAATAATTTTTTTTTTGTTTGTGTTTAAATGTGTTTAAGCATTTTTTTATTTTTTTATTAAAATATACTTTTTAAATTCTGTTTTTACTTGTTTGTGTACTTTATTATAAAAAATCAAAACTAATTGTAAGGTTATTTTTGAAGAATTTTTTTGACAAACCAAAAATAAAAAGTTTTTCCTTTTGATGCACCTATTCGACAACATACTGTATATATATATATATATATATATATATTATTTCTTTAAAAGTGCATAGGTAAAAATGTCCTTGTTTAATAATAGATAAACCAATAACCATAACTAAAAATATCATTAAATAGAAATAAAGAAGTATTGTTACCTAAAAATCTTTTTCCAAAATAAATTCTACCGCATCCAAGATGTAGACCAACTTTTAAACTGCCCAATATAATAGGTGCATCATTCTTCAAATAAACCACTAATTCTTGATTGCAGCTCAAATATTTCGTTTCTTGTAGTGACTTAAAATGTAATTTGGCAAATCCAATTATATTTATTTTCTTTTGTCTAGGTGTCCGAGAACTGATTTGAAATTCTATGTTAACATCATCTAAGTTAACAAGATCAATATTGGAAATATCATGTACAGAACTATGCTGAAAATAAATACCTAAAAATATATGAAAATAAAATTCTAAAACATATTAAAATATTAGTTGTTGTAGTTGAAATTCATCTTCAACAATGAAGCAAACTCAATCCACCAAAACAGTATATTGACAACTTTTGGTGGGAGTAGTGGTGAGTTTGAATAATTGCTTATAAATCATTTAGACATTTATTTAAATTTTGCTATATATTACTATATTTCTGCAGAATGTTATTGAGACCAAAATCAGATAATGCCGCGTTGTAATTTTAAACATAGAAAATAGCACAGCATTCTTGTGCTACTAATTTATATCAATGTCGCAACAAAAAACTAAAAATAAAAACCGCAGGTGCATGAGCGGTTACATAATCATACATCGCATAATTGAACTTTTTTGTGCTTATTTTTATTGCTATGTTCAACTAAAACAGCTGCATAAAATCCAGCATAAGAAATACTTTTTATCAGGTGGCAATATTTTCTTATAAAATGAATTAAAATAATCATAAGACGCTACTTTACCGTTAACAATTCCCAAAATGCCATTTCCTGCTTAACCAGAAATAACATAAAAATTATTTTTTTAAATGGAACACATGATATATTTTTCCACATTTGTTTGCTTTGTGAATTCATTTTACATAAAAATTATGATTTTCAAAAGTTTTGGTAACCTAAACTAATTTTGAATTATTGAAGTAAAACTTCTTTGCAACTTTGCATTCGCAGAAAGAAAGAAAGATGTAAAAACGATGAATGGAATTGGTAGCGGGTGACGTCTGGTGTATGGACATATTTAATGTAAATGATATAAGTAGTAATAAAAATTTATTAAGAAAATGTAGTTACAATCAAAGGTTTATTTCTGGTGTGTGATGTCCAAGCACACTTACAATACTCACTTTTTTTTATTGCAACAATATCTATATACATAAGGATTACTTAATGCAAAAATTATAACTTATGTGGTACAGTTTAATTATAAATCTATTAATCTTCCGATTTATACGTAAAACAGACTAATGAATCAAAATTTGCAAAATTACAGTGTGTCCCAGGATAGATAGTAGACAAGAGGTATAAAGAACAAAAAATTTTAAGTCAAAATAATATAAAAATTTAAAGTAGGTGTCACTGGCATCAGATATAATATATTGGGTGTCAAGAATGATTGGGCACTAAACAAAAATAAAATCTACTAGATGGGCTTTTTTCATAAGAAGTCCAGGGCTTTAAACCGTTATATTTTTTGTTACAATCCAATTGATAATAATATCGGTTTGGTTGCGGTTTTTGTTACGGGCAAAATAACAGTTTTTTTCTTTATACATATCATCAAAATGGACAGCTGAGGCAGATCCAAAATATAAAGTTATTTTTTTCAATTTTGTTCCAGACAAAATAACGATTTTTTTCAGTTATCAATTTTGAGTTCAGTTCCGGTTCAAAGCCCTGAGCAAATCTAATAAAAAATAATCGATATTTGAAAATACTTTAAATGAATCATTTGAATCAGGAAAAGTTTCAAAATTTAACTGAGATTGCAATAAATTGAAAAATATTCCTATAAACATATTGACTGGTAAAATTGTTGAAAAAATAAATTAAACGAAAATCAATTAACGTAGCAATTAACATAATCCGCAAATATTTACAACTGTCAATACATCACAAACGTCTATAGAAACAAATCAATAATCTGGTTACTTTATTTCAATTTAACACACGTGTAAAAAGAGAAACATTGTAAAATCTTAAACTTTTTTGGAACCAATTTAAAAATGCTCAATCATTGTTGACACACCTGTAGTGCTTTATCTTTAACCTAACTTACCCAACCTCACTTATATAATTATGATATTTCCGACATTTTAAGTATTTTTATTATTATATTTAAAAATTCTTTAAATTAAATTATAGTCGTAGAAAAAATATAGTCTGCAACACGATTGGAAGACAATTCTGCCTTCATGGAACCATCTCACTCGTCCTAACAGGCTCATTCGACACTCAGAAAGAATATGCCACGTTAAAAACTTGTTACAGAATATACTATACTAAGAAAAGTTGTTTAGAAAGAAAGAACAGAAGAAGCAACAGAAATCAATTTTTTTGAAAGAATAGAAAAACTATTTTACAAGATTATTTCAACCAAAATATGGCAAAAAAATCATAAATAACCTAAGATTACTTCAGTATCAGATGCGAACGTGATACCAAAACAAAAGGTTTTGAACAAATAAAAAAACTGAAGATGGAGATGGTAGGAAGTGTGATGTTATATGGAGCTGAAAACTGGATGCAAGAGAAAGTGAGTAGAATGTGTCGAGAAGCTTTGGAAACCATACGAGCCTTTATTAAAAAATTGCCTGAATGATGAGAGAAGTACAAATTCAAAAAGAAAATGTGTTGAATGCGGATGAAAGAGGAATGAATGGATGGACTTGGTAAAAAGAAGAAGAGATATAACAAAATAAAAAACTTTAAATAAAAATGTAATTTTTGCAAAGCAGCAGAAATAAATGTATTATGATTGATTATTCCCTGTGCAAATTTGTAAAAGTGTAATTTTACGTAGTAAAAGTTATATTAAGTAACATTTCTGTAGTAAAATCTTCTATTATTATTTTATTAAATAAGAAATAAATTTGGATATTTACATGTATGTATGTATATAATTATGAATGGTATAACTAGGGTGACCATTCGTCCCCGGCTTGGCTAGGCACTAACAGATTTTGATGTTCTGTCCTGCATTTGTATATGTCCGGAAATGTCTCACTTTTTAACATTATACCCATTTTCTTTTATTATTCAAAATAAATATTAAAATTGGTACAATATTCAAAGTATTAAATATTTTTAAAAAATCATTCCATTAGTAAATATAATAAAAATAATTGATATTAGCAACAACTGTGAATTTTAGCTAATAACTAGGATTTTTTATGGGAAGCTATGATTAAGAAAAATTATGAATTATTTTTATTTTAATATCACTTAGATTGTTTACTTTTTATGAGAAATTTTGTTATTTTATTAAAACGATACGTTACTTTTTTAAGTCATTTTTTTAATAATAATAACCTTAAGGTTCGTATTAAACAATTTAAGCCCAAATTAAATAGTTTTGAATTGAATACGTTTGTAATTTAAAAAATAGAATAATTTATAAACTCTACCATTAAAGAAGAAATGGTTCATGTGAACACTTGCACAAAAGTTTAAGCATTTTTCAAATCGGTGGAGATGTGACAGTACATGGGAATCCCAACCCAACCCTGTTGTTTTTCTATTGACAAGTACTGCACACTACATCAAATTTATTAAATTAAGTATATACTATTAAATAAATAAAATCTATAAAACATAAATACCTTCAGTCTGTATTTTCTTTGAACATAATTTAGTGGTTCTATTTAATTCAAAGCTGCATGATACACTCGATTTCTTCGAATCTTTCAGAATTAAGCAATCTGGTGTATTATATTCAATATAATAAGTTGTGTTTAAATTTTCAGGATTTATTTGTTTGTTATTTAAGAAACTGCTAGATACTTTCATATTACCTTGTTGATTCAACTTTAGACTATGCACTACAATTTTCATAGAGTCAACATGTTTTAAATTTGAAAATTTTGTTTTAAGATTGAGTGTTGGTACAATATTAGAACTGGTTAGATGAAAATTGTGATTAAAATAAAGTTGACACGTTTCACACCTGCAAATATTTTGTAATGTGGAATATGGACGTTGAGTAATGTCACATATATCTGCATTTGACAGTGCTCGAAATGTATCTAGAACCTGTTTTTCATCATTTTGGCACATTGAATCACCCCGTAAATAAGCAACAAATTTGTGTTTTTCAGAAGTAGATATTTCCTCATCTTGTTTGACACCATCATTTTGTACATATTGTTGATCCATATTAATGATATGCATTCTTTTTTCTTCAGAACATTTTTGTGAAGAATTATTGTAAAAGGGATCAACTTTTAAAATACTATGTACTATCGACTTTCTTAACTTTTGTCCTTGTTTTAGTATTTGTTCTGCTAAATTAACATCAGCTTGATAAAATTTATCATTTATACAGCACTCATAAGCCATACTCATAATTTGATTTAAAAAAAAACAATACTAATGACAACTGACAACAAACATCTATCAATATTTACAATGTTGCCAACACTAAAGCCTACAAATATTCTAATGGAATGCAATTCAGACAGAATATATAAAAACATTAATAGCAAAATAAAAACTCACATACCTATTAATAATATTAATACAACTATTTATTATCCAGTTGTATTTGAACTACTTTTATAGGAAGATGGTAGGATTTAGATTAGCAAGGAAAAACACAATTCTTTCCAATTCGAACATTTCTAACACATAAATTTCCACAACATATGTTATTCGAGTAAGCAAGTTATATACTTGAGAATCAAATCCATTTATACTAAGTTATTAGTAATATTCTAGTTTTTTATGTTCAATCACAATACACTATTCTCAATTTGTGACAATACACGACAAAAGATCAACAACCTAAATTACAACCTAATCTACTGTTTCTTGTTAATGAAGTTAGTTACACAAAAGTTATGTTTACATGTAAAAAGACATTTATTAGAAAGAAACTCCAGATGGCGCTACAAAAGCTGAGTTCGGTAACGATTCGGTGTTTGTAAATTTCAATAACAACGTGGGACACAATGGACGCGGGTGTACTGACTGACCTAATTTAACTTGCAAGTACCGTTAGATGCCGCAAGGCGGCAGCTACATAGCTACAACAGCGCCCTCAGCAGCATTCTGAAAACAGCTGATGCTCATGCGGTCGGTCATAGATAACCACGGGGATATGGGGATGGCACTCAAATACCCGCGCTGGTCCCAAGTCTCAAAGTCAAATGTTACTTCAATCTCGCCCGCATTGTTGTTGTTGTCGCTTGCTGTTAACAGTTCTTTTATAAATCATAACAGCGTTGACGCCATATAAATAGATGGGTAGCTACATAGATAACCTAGATTATATAGATAGGCAACTTCGATGTATTTCTTTGGAACCGTGTGATTTTAATTAAATCTTTCTCGCCGACACTAGCACTGTAGGGAATGGAGTGGAAATGCGGGAAGTTTAAATGTTCCAATTCAAATAAATAAAGTTATATTTTAGGTCATAGAAAATGTTTTAATTTATAAAAAAAACTTTTTTATAAATTAAAACATTGTAGTATATTCAATATAGGATTAAATAAAAAGTAAAATAGTTAAAATACATATAATGAAGTAAGAATCAGGTTATGCATTTTTTTGTAAATGTAATCATTTTACTATAAGTATATGGTAATATACACATTTTTTATTCACTTATCATCATCGTGCAATGAACAAATTTATTGATTAATAATGAAAAAATATTGTATTCAAAAAAATTCTACAATTATAATACAAACTAAATTGTCTGAATTGACTTTATTATAAAAATTTATTGAATTTACCTTAAAAAAAATAATTATTTTTTTAA
>JARJEC010024321.1:0-10747 GCA_030264575.1 Tachinus sp. AB-2021
AGACAGAATTGAAATGAATTATTTATTTTTAGTAGCATTTACTACTTGAAATTTATAAAACCCAGAATTAGCGTCTAAATCCAAGGATCAAGCGATTTTACTAGTTTTATCTCAACACTAGTTTTATTTTTTCTACGTAAAAACTCTTTATATCTTCGCAAGAAATTAAAGTTTTGTAAAAATATAATTATAATAAAAAAATGATATTGCAAAAAGTTGGGATTTAAGAATATATTTTAAAATAATGAATCACATTAAACAAGTTTATTGCATTTATGTAGAACATAATATACTTATTCTATATCATATGAACTATCCTATATCATATGTATTAAGAATTATTATTATTATTTTAAGTAAACGTGAAGTTAGTTTGAGTATTTAAGAATATTTTAAGTTTTCTTGATGCCCAATGTAATGTAAGGAATTACACAAGCTACATTGTAAGAGTGTAATAACAGTATATTTGAATTGGTATATAAACTTATTTAATGTATTAAATCGTGTAATAAAACACGATAGTTATTATATAAATACAAACATAACTTGAACTTGAAACAATTTACATTTGGAAGTGGTATTAAGTAACATCAATTATCAAGCCAAAAGCATATTTACAATAGCACCGGCCGTAAAGTCCAACGTAAAATACAATGTTAGCACCAACATCTTAGTTGTCAAGTGGATGCAGTGGTTAGTAATAATGTATAATAGTAAGAGTCGTTCGGCTACGGAGATGACGTTGATGACGATGACACCCTGGTGTAAGTGCTCTCCCAGCTGTTGGCAGTATGTCTTGACGGCCCACGCTGTCATCCGTTAAGCTATTTTCACTCCCGGCATTCCCGGCTTAATCCCTCGGGACCTACTTGTCTTCACTTTATTAGCTATATGCTATCACTTCTTCGAAACTCACATAGAGCCGAATGAGTCCACTGAGAAAGGATTAAAAATGCGTTTATTTTTAAAACAACACACGAAAATACCAGCAAGAATAAATAAGGAAGCTTCGAATTAATAATAATCGCAGAAGCAATCAGCGTCAAATTAAATTTGTTCGTTATTCACAAACATGATCAGACTACAACACGAAATCTCCTTTGTTTATAAATTCTGTCATAGGAATAAAAATATAAACGCTTTTTCACGTCGCTACAATTTATGGATCACAATTTAAATGCAATTTTCGGCCGATTAAATCGTGAAATAATAAGGGATCGTTGAATTAATCGCGGCCCTCGAAAAAATATTGTTTATTTTGTAAACACAGATATAATAAACCATTTAACGATGACATAAGATTATGAGCGTGCCTCAGCAAGTGTGCATTCAAAACAAACACTAACACTATTTAGTATGAGATCTGTATATAAAGTTTTAGTATATTTTGAAAGGTGTCATTTAGAATCTTTATGTTTTGTAAACGAACCGCGTCCTTTCAACAAACAATTATCAATATATTTCAAACATTTTATAATCGTGAAGATTTTGCCAGAACATCGAAATTTATAAAATCGTGCGCTCTACATGTTGCTCTATAGATTTATGGGAAAGCTTTTTAATTGGATCTTTAGTATTAGGATTTGCCGCATGATTTACTACCGACGTCATTTTACTTTTAAGATTCCTGAGAGGAGTTTTTCGGTGTAATTTTGTGTAGAAATATTAGAAACGAATATATATTTGTGTCGGTAATGCATATAGTACGTCTCGCTATTTTTAAAATTCCCTAGAAAAAAACAGAACTAGCACTCAATGTCATATATTCCCAGGAATTTAATTAACTACCGGTGCAAACAAAAAAAGGCAATGAAAGCTGTAATTTACATCTTTGCTCGTATTTATTTCTACTATTAGTCTCCTCGTTTGATCTGATTGTTAAAAGTGGGAAAACAAAGTTACATGTATATCAACATTTTATGATCAAAGAGACTGCATTAAATTATTTTTTTGTAATTTAAACGCATTACTTTACAAAAAAATAATTTAACTACATAATAAAGAAAGATGTATAGTTTATTTGATTTATGAACTGCATTAAGTGTAATGATGATAACTCAATGCATTAATTGCTAATTTTGTGTCAATTATGTTTTATAGTTATTTAAACATAATTTTAAATAAAAAAATCGATTTTATATAGTAACTAATTTATTTTTCTTTCATTATTTGTTTATTATTAAATCTATTAATTAAATTATTTTATATAACAAAGAAGTATTGGCACTAGCTAGAAGCTTGAGAAATATTATATTTGCAGTTATTTGTTTATATTAAAATACTTTAAAACTGTTTTTTACAATAGACATATAATCGTCTTTTCTTGTAGAAGAATATACAAATACTAGACATCCACCTAGAAACCTAAACATACCCCACAGACAAACAGTATCTCAACGCCAATTTGGCAAAAAACAAAACGATTAAGTAAAATGTTTATAATTATAATCAATTATACACTACTACATTGTTACAATACACAATTGTCAATTTGATTATAAACTGGTTTATAATAGGTGATTTACCACTGACTAGAGCTACAATAGTGTTAGAAAATGGTAAAACGTATAAAAAGGTTGCCCAAATGTTTGGTTCATTAATATCGACGGTAATGTTATTCATTGAAGACAGACTGAATTGTCTCAAGGTAACAAATCCGATACAATAAAAATAGATCACGAGGCACCGCAAGGATTTATCCTAGTTACACTCTTATTTTTAATCTACATAAATGACCTACCTAGTTGTGATTTGTCGGCAAATTCAGTACTTTATGCAGATGACACAACTATGCCAACAAGAAGCAAAAAGCTTAGTGTAACCAACAGCATACTGAAGAAAAAGCATTTGAGTGGTTTATAAATAATAAGCGATGAGAGATAATGGAATTGAAATAAGCAAAAGCACAACATTTTTAGGTCTTTATTTGAATAATAAATTAACATGGAAGTGTCAAGGAGATAAAGTTGTAAAAAAATTAAGTAGCAGCATTTGCTTGTTGCGAAATTTGAGTAAAGCGGTTTTGCCATCTGTTTTTCGAACATCATATTTCTATCTGTGTCATAGTTAACTATCATACGGCATTTTGACTTGGGGACATTCAAGTATTAAAGATAGGATATTCAAACTACATAAACGAGCTATAAGAATAGTGGCCAACCTTGGCTATAGAGACAGCTATAGGCAGTCCTTTGCTGAACTTCGTATTTTAACATTACATAAACTTTATATATTTAAATGTCTTCCCTACCTTAAAAAGAATAGTAACTCATACACCCTTTACTTGAAAATGCACGACTACGATACAAAAAACAAATCTAATATATACTCAAAATCGGCTAGATTGAACAGATCCCGAAACTGTCACACTTATTATGGATGTAACTTTTTCATCAAAATTAGCAATGAAGGAGGACGTATAGCGACGGGAGGGGTCTGGAGTATACCCAGAACTAGCGTTTTTTTGTCTCTGAGCATACTCTCGACCTTTTCTCGTGTTGTGTGTCCTTTTCTGTCGTTGCGCGAGGGCGCGGGGCCGCATTAGGTTTGAATGTACTATAGTCATTTTTATTACCTTTAACTAGTCATCCCAGTGATATAAATCTTCTTAAAAAATTAGAAAATAGTAGTACAAAAAACTTTGAATTGTATAATTTGTTAGTGTTTTCCTATTATTGTAAGTGAAATAGGTATGTGTATGTACATTTTTAGATTTAGCTCGTACAACAATTGTATATGTTTATGTGTAAAGTGTAAAACAAATATGTTAACAACCCAAATAAATTCTTATTCTTAATTCTATTTTATGTGAGAAGACGAAGCCAATTTGGAAAACGTTTAACCATTGCCTTAGATGACCGATTTGTTACATTGCAACACAACGCTTACAAACAGAATGTACTGCAATTCATTAAAAAATCGATCCTAAAAAAGTTCGTAGAACCATCATGCGTGAGCGTTGGGTTAGAAAAAGACTTAATGGAGTTGGCTTGAAATCGTTTATGACAATAAGAAACAATCTAAAGAAATGTATAAATAAAATTATTATTTTAACAAAAGTTTATTTAATGAATATGTTATATTATATATTATGTGTAAAATTTAAAATACTTTCTTAATCTTGTCAAGATCTTGTCAACATTTAAGAACAAGATCGAGATTGATATGTCGAGAATCTCGGCAAGATCAAGACGAGATCGATTTTTTAAGATTCCAACGAGATCAAAACAAGATCATTTTTTATAATTTAGACGAGATTGAGATTTGATTAATCTCGTCTCGTCTTGACAGAAGTTCTGATGACTATAAAATTCCCACAACTTCAGAGAAGACATCGAATTACGCGACTGCTCTAGAATACCAGAATTGGAATTATGTGATTTTAGAATTTAGTTTTATTCCTACTGCCTACAGTTTGTTTTGAGGGAGGCTTAGTTTAGCTAAATATGTATAGGGTCACGCACAGAGTTGGTGGTGATTGATGCCGATACTTTAACTGCGGATAGTTACATTAAGGACATTAAGAACCTTTTGCTCCACACATTAAGAACAATTTTGTTTTAATCCAAGATAATGCACGTTTGCATGTCGCTTTCAGTGTAATTGCATTTTGAAATCAAGTGGGTATAACAAAATTAAATTGGCCAGCATGTTCTTCCGATTTGTATCTGATTGAACATGTTTGGGACTTGCTAGGAAGCAGTCTTATATTAAGAATTCATGCTGTACAAAACACAGAAGATATTTGTTTCTATCACCATATGATGATGACCAGGTAATTGGTTAAAACTAGTCCGATTTAATAAATAATTTTTGTGATAAAATATATAAAAACTTGTTTTATTTATTAATATGCACTATCACATAGTAAAGACTACGACCATTCAATTTTTATTCACAGAAGAACTAAAAACATAAGTAAAACAATCAAAGAAACCAAAAAATAATAATTAAATATAACAAATTAAACATAAAATAATATATATTACAAAAAAAAATAATGAAAGTAACAAATAATACACAAAAAATAAACCAAAAACAAATAAAAAATATACAAAAATTATACCAAAATAAACCAAAGATAAATAAAAAATAAACAAAAATCTACATATATAAGAAAAATGTATAATCGCCTGGATGAGTTTTGGAGACCCTCGGTCTCCTCGCAAAACACTAAGCAGGTTTGAGAAACTACCATAGTACTGTTGCACAGCTCGAAAATTCCATCCAAGATGTCTTTCTTGTGTATTTTGATTTTAAAATGCGTAGAACTTGATATGGGAGTACACAACTTTTTGAACTTTACTCGCATACTACTCTTTCTTCTTTTATGTATGTGCCGAACATTTTGAGTGAAGGTTAACAACACCGTCTCTATACTACATATTTTGAAAAACGGTGTTCAATAACAGTGATTGTTTAGGAAAAGAAAAAAATCCCTATTTGTCATGTGGTATTCTACTTGGCGGGTGATTTAATACCCGCCAATTAAGCGTCTACGTGAAGTAGGTTTTTGATTTTGCAAGCATACATAGCTGAACTGGGCTTTTGTTAAAAGCACTCAACGTCATGCTCTGCTTGGCCAGCAACAACTGGATAACGCCGAGAAAGGCCCTGCCATTCAGAATTGATTATGGATTATTTCACGTTATACTCATCAGCAGTGGCGGATTATCCATTAAGATCTAGGGGCCACAGGCTTTGAGGGGGTTCTAATTTAAAACTTTTTCATAAAGTGCATAGTTTTTCAAAGTTTGCTGGGGGGGAGATAAAATACTACTAGAAAGAATGTGAAGGAAATAAAAAAATAATATTGTTTGGCCAACAGCAAATAGAAAGGTTATCAACAATAAATATTGAAATATAGAGATTTAATATTTATTTGGTCAATTAAAAAAAATCCACAAAAATGTTTATGCTAAAAAAGGGGGCGTAAAATACAATAGATTAACTATTTTGGCCCAAATATAATTTATTTAGTTTGCTTAGCGGCCCTTACTGCCCTTAAAAACTGTCACTGCTCATCTGTCCAAAAGTCCCGGTTGAAAGCCCTTGAAACCGTTTACCATGCAGCAATTACTATTCCATTAAATAAGACACCAAAGCCTTCCGTAGAAGTGTCGATTTTGTACTGCGAGTAGCTTTGTTAATTTGCTCGCATCGCAACCATTTTGTGGTACAGTACACATGAACCGACGACTTTTTACTTACAATCAAACATGGCAAAAATATAGGCGTAGACCTGCGGTCATTAAGTGGGCATGCGGCCTTGCCCAACAGCTGATTGCAAAAATAAACATAATAGTAATAGCTGTATTATCAGTATAGCCAATTTACATAGATCTTTCTTAAGTTATTTAAAATAGGGTATTACAAAGTTTTTTAGTTTTGTGGATGGATCAAACCTCATTTAAAAAATGCAATACTCAACGTGTTGTCTTTAAAGGCAAATTTTTGCCAAATACATAAACTATTCGTGAGAACATAAGGGCGGCTCAAGGACAGACCATGGAGTTGAAAGCGTCTTTTTTGCCGCGGCCTTTTGGTCCCTACACGAGTCCGCCAGGGTATATATTGCCAAACTATACGCAATATGCAATATATCCAGCTCTGCGTATCTGTGAAATGTTTAACACAAGTTATTCTTCGTCTGTTCAGACTCAAAAAGCGCCCTACTGAGTACAAATTCTATGTACTTGGCCAATTTGCTTGTCCAGCTCATACAAGCCACTTTCTTCGATCTAACCCGCTCAACGAATAAGATTATCTTTGTCCGAATGCCATGTCACGTGGGCATCAAAGCTGGCTGTTGACGGGCGATACATATTACACTGACGATATTCCCGTAAGGTACAATAACTAAAACCATTTATTATTACATAGGTCATTGTGAATAGAAGTGAAACGCCTTTCAGAGCAAGCTAAAAAATACGTCGCCGGTATATTTATCAGGTGAGAGAAAGTAACCCTGTGTTGTTTAGGCATAGAGTAGATCAATCTGACTTCGTCGTATCTTTTGATCGGCGATCCGCAACCCCAATGCAAAACGTGTTACGGCCGTTTAACGTTCAAGCACGTACTGGATAATAACAAGCTACTAGTAAGTAATGTTTAGATTTTCTACGTCTTAAAGTATTATGTTACTTCAACATTCTTAGCCTGGTACTATTATTTTGAGTCAAACCTAGTTACCCAGTCAATGACAAGTGACGCGGCATGAGAAAATTAACTAAACAATACTATGCACAAATTTAACAGATATAAATAAGACAAAATAACCAAAGAATAAATAAAATTAAAAAACTATACAAACAAAATGAAAAATATGACAAAAGCAAAGATAATAAAAATATCATAAACAAAAAATATAAAACTAAGCGAATGAAATTGACCATTTCTTTCTATAATTATAATATATATATATATTAAAATGGCTTTATATATATATATATATATATATATCACCTGTAAATTCAACCCAATTAATATAAACAAAAATGGAATTTGACAAATTAATTACCTACATAACACTTTAACGTTTTATTTACGTTTTGAAACGTAATCTATGAAATATTAAACATTGTATGAAATGTTTTATTTACGTAGTTTGAAACTTTTTTATTTAAGTAAAATATTTGCCTATGAAACATAAAATACTATTTGAAAATTGAATACAGTACATTACATTTACGTTTTTAAGTTAGCGTAAAATATACGTAAATTTTAAGTAAATTTTGTACAAAAATTTGCATTTAAAAACATTAAATAATAACATTAATTATTTACGCTTTATTTACGCAAATCTGTTGATTAATTAATTACTTATTTTTATATGTTTCATAATCACATAATTGATATTTGTTAAGTTTAACAAATATCAGTTATGCCATGCTCCTTAAAAATTCAAACAATTATTTATATTTTACTATTATTATTTTAAATTTTGTAATAGTAATTACATTAATTAAACAAGTATTTAATGGGTTATAAATGAAATACAAATAGATAAATAGGTAATGTAAACATTATTTTTTATTTTTTAAATAACAAATTGTTGTCACAAATTACAATCGATGTTTGTAATTAACACTGTAGCAATGCCTTCTATAACAAGAAATTAAAAATAAAATATCAATTATATACATAAATACTACAAATTCTGTAACAGTAACAACATTAAACATGAATATAAAGTTACTTTACATTGCATTTAATAACACAATGTGAGAGGTTATGTATCAATGTATATGAATGTATCTAACATATACATAATGAAACTACAAAGTCGATTAATAATAAATATCACATTTGATTACTTAACATACAGTTTTGTCATTTATAGTTTGTTCAAAATAAGGTTTAACATTGAGATGAACTAACACAGACACTAGGTACATTCATTGCATATATTTATTAATATGCAAATATTATGGTTAATAATTTAAGTAAAATTTACATAAATTAAAAGAATATAATGAATGTAAAAAACGTATAAAAATTAACGTGTTTTAATGTAAATTTTATAACATTTTTATAACGTTTTTCATATAATTTACCTTATAAGATATAATGTACGTTTTTATTACGTATTATTTATATAGCATTTTTATGTAAATTTTGTAACATAAAATTAATGTATTAAAACTTAAATTTTATGTTATGTGTTTACTAAGTAATCTATGTCAGTGTCAGACGCATAAATAACTCCATTAATGTTCAAATTGGATTAATTAATTTTAACATATTTAATTGAGCAAATCTCGGTAAATAATCTATTAAATATATTTAGTGCAATGAAAATTTTCCAGAAAAGTTTGCATTCAAAATATGGCTTATGAAACAGCATTCATTTATTTTAATTGTAATTTGATTAGTCAAATTTGATTAATCAAATTACGATCAAAATAAATTCATGGAGTTTCTATACAACCATAATTTTCCAAGCAAACTTTTCGATCATTTTCAATGCACTTAATATATTACTATCGAATATACACAAAGTTTATAATTAATAAAGAAAATAGAGAAGTAAATAAAAACTGGATAAGCAAAAAATAAACAAAATATAAACAAAATCAACGTACAAAATTTAACAAACGTACAAATTGAAGAAAAAATGCTAAAAATAATAGAATATTAACAAGAAAAGTACTTTTGAATGTAACTAACAAGAAGAAAATTGTTTTAAGTATTTCATTTTACAATTTTTAAATACATTACATAATGTATTTTTTGGTTATTTAAAAAAATGCTTGTTTTGGAAAAATTATTAATTTGAATATTTTTGCTTTTAAAGAAAAATAAGTTAATTAAACAAAATTATATAAAAATCTTTATTATGTCGCAAATTATGTTTTGTCACAGAAAAACAATGTTTTAAAAATGTTATCATACAATTTTTTTTATTCTACTGCTTGTTTTAAGACAAAAAAATATTATTTGTTATATGACTAAAAAAATAAACTAAATTGATTTTTATTTTGAAAATAAATTATTTTTCAGGAAAAAAACTTTCTAGGATTTACGTGTTAAGTAGTTGTATTACTGATTTCCGTTTATGCAGAATTTCAATGTAAACAAAAGTAAAAAAAAGTTTAGAAAGTAGATTTTCCATAAAAATTTGCCATTACAAACATCGTTGTGTTATACTAATTTTTACATTAAAAAATAAAAATTTAGAAATATGCAACAAAGTAATGTTATTGTTGTAAAAATCGTCATATATAATAAGAATGCTTCAGTCTGTTACTAAATCTGTATAAATCAAATTATGACATATTTTAAAATATTTTAACACAAAACAAATATATTGTTAAAAATTCACTATTTATGTATAAATAATTTAAGATATAATTATTTCAATAAATAACTGATTTAAACAATTTGAATTATCTACAAATGTATTACTTCTATCTGAGATAAATTATATTTATTTAATCTTGCTTAATTGGTATAAATATTTTTATTCGGCACCTTGATCTACAACTATAAAACGTAATGTATTTTAAACAATAACATGAAGCACATTTGAAACCGTTATGTCTTCCCCATCTCCAACGAGTGTAACATAATACCCATGCAATAAATGATAATTAAGGTCATGAAACTGTATAGTAAATTTGATAACATAGTAAACATAATCTTGAAACACAATTATCACACCAATTATATTTTTTTCGGCACAATCACAGCAACCAAAAGTATTAAAAATATCATCATAGGAAAGTATTAATCAAAAATATATATTCTAACGCCCATGCATTTCCCAACTTCTGTAAATCATATAACATCCAAGAATATTTTAGGGCAGGAAGTAGGTAGCAATGTGCATTTAGTTAGATGAGACTCCAAAAAGACAGGCAACAGCTGATCTGTCGGCTCCTTCAGTGTTTCTAAAGCGTTATGTATTACTTCCACCCTGTAGCACACTTGTGCCGCCCTTCACAAACGTAAATAACACCCTATGCTTGTTTGCAAACACGTCTCATACATGATATTACACTTTACCGACGCCCTCTTCTCGCTGCTACCTAGGACATGTGATAAATAAATATATCACATTAGCAGCTTTATGACTCTATAACACTTCTGTGAAAAGAAAGCGCCGAAAATTATATGACGCAATAAATTAAATTACTTCTGCTATAAATAATAAGAATTTAAACTAATGAAGCTGTTTTTGTGATGAATACAAAAAATATGCTTTATAATATTTTATTTATATTAATCTTAAAGTTGCAAATTATAT
>JARJEC010024357.1:0-10942 GCA_030264575.1 Tachinus sp. AB-2021
AGCAGTGATTCGGCGAGTTACAAAGTACATAATTTGTGAACAAACTGTAAGAAATAGACTGCATGAAGTAAATCTAAAATAATGGGGATCCGCTAAAGTACCTAAATTAGCCAAAAATCATCTAAGAATGCAAAAAGTGAAATTTTTACGAGAACACCTAAAGTTGCAAGTAAAACAATGGCAACATATTATGTTTTCAGATAAGTACATGTTTTTTCCATCGGATAATAATGGACGTTTGCGTGTGTAGAGACGACTAGGAGAAAAATACCTTCCTAACATAATACGTAAAACTGTTCCTTTTGGTATAAGATCTTGGATTAGATACCTGTACTTAACCCTAAACCGTCTTTATTCTAAATGGTGCTCTGAAGCATAACAATACATTGATAATATATCGGTTTGTCCAAATGCCCAAAATATCGCATAATACGTAATACGTATATAGATAAAAAAATCGAACAATAAATGTAGTCCGGACTTAAATTATATAATATATGTTGATAAAAACTAGTGTCTGCGTCCAAATTCTCTAAAAACGCTCAGTTGGAACATTTCCTGGTAGAAGAGCAGAGTATCCCAAAGAACGTGGTTCGCGAGTTGATTCAAAGTATGCCAAAACGTTGTTAAACAACAATTAAGGGAGGAGGCAATGCTTCATACTAAATTTATTTGCATCATAATTGATAACGTGAAATTGATATGTCTAAAATCAATTTCACGTTATCAATTATACTATGTCAAGCTTAATTAATCGAAAGAAAAGCATATAATTTATAGGACCGAACAAGGTAAGCAAAAAATATGTGATATTCGGTCTTCTAAATTATACGTTTCTGTTTCAATTAATTAAGTTTATCTTTGTACTGAAGAAGGATAACGAATAATGTCCAAAACGTTTACAACAGGTAAGATATAAATAAAATTTTGTCCTATAAGACGTGTAATAATTCCTCTTCTCTATCTATTGAAGGACGTTGAATATTTTCCGTTTAAAACAAATTACTTTCTTAAATGCAAGCAATGGTCAACAGATTATGACTAATGCTACGTTTACACAAGCAAGTAAAACATTCGCAAATCGCTATTTAAGACTACTTGATAATTTATTGGCATAGTGTACTCTCCAAAGTACTCTCAGGCAAGTCGCAAAACTTGAGCAAAATACTTGCCGCCAAAATTGCATGCCCGTCTAAACTAGTTGTGAGAGTGCTCAAGTTTCCAACTTGCTAAAAGTTCCGTGCAAGTATTGTGATTTGTTGATATACAAATAATAATTTTAATATTATGTTGCTATTAATATAATAAGTTTGTAAGTAATGATTTATTATATACATTTTTAATTATATATTATTATTACTTGCTAAAAGTTCTTGCAGCAAATAATTGCGTAAATACCTTGATAATATATAAAACGCTCTCACAGGTTCTCTCCGACGTTTTATTGCAAGTTACACACACCTAGCATTAGACCAAGTAAGTCAAATCAGGAATAAAATTATAAATGTGGATGAATAACAAGGGCAATCATCATATTGCACTGTCTCTGTCATAGATTTAAATAAGCATAAGTATATCAGAATATGTAACAATATCTACACTTAGTAAGTTCTAGCTTTCTTCTTTTGACGCATTTTATCATATTGTATGTCCTTGTCATTTATCAAAGCACTGGTTAATGACGTCAGACCAAAGATCAAACAAATAGACTATAACGGGGTGTCAACAATGATTGGAAATTGATTGATATATAAATCCAATTTTTTCAAAGAAGGTATAATTAAAAAATATTCGTTGTTTAAAATAAATGCATCAGATAAATCAGGATTGCAATAAAACGACGCCAACATTTTACTATAAGCATATTGAGTAGTAAAAGTGCTACAAGTGATAAAACTTTAGATTTAATTAACCTAATCCTCAAAATATTTAACTGTCACATCACAAACGTTTATGGAAAAATCAATAATCTGGTTATTTTATCTGTGCAATATTAAATTTAATACATCCGTAAAGACATAAACATTATAAAATTTCTTTGAATTTTTTTGCGGCAAATTATAAAACCCTCAAATATTATTGACACGCCTGTACATAATATGAAGTCTATAGGCATATGTTTAAAACTGCAAAAAAATCCATGACTTTTTTTCAAAAAAATTAATTTAAAACCATGTTTTTTGGAAAGTATTCGTTTTGTATGTTCGAGGATTTTAAAGTATATTTTTAGAAATAAAGTTAGATATTAAAAAATGTCCTTTGATTATTATTGACGAGAAAATAATTAAAACCAATCATTTTAAATTAATTCCAATTAATTACCGATTTGAATAAAAATGCAAGGACCCTTAACGGCGTCTAATATTCCTGATGGCTTGTATGTAGGTTGAAGCATCACTTCACCAAAGTGGAGATCGTGGTTTCAAGCTACTCGATATAATATTAATCAAATCACATTTTCATTTACTATCAAACCATTATTTTCTCTCAATGGATTAGTCATCCCCTATTTTATCTTGTACTAATTAACCGAAAGCCATATTAGGAAACAAAAATCATTCGGAATGTTGCTACGTGACGGCATAATAATTGATTAATTAATTTGCTGACGGTGTAGCCTTGCTCTGCGCGGCAGGTTTGATGGGTAGATTGCTAACGTTTTCGGATATTTCTGCTTTGCGATTATAATTTAAAGGCGTTATAAGGGTGACAGGGATGTCCCTGTCAAAGGGGTAGCTCATGACGTGTATATTAAGAGAATACGGTGTCACTTTCTCGGTGCCATATACTTTGAACTCGTGCATGTGTAAAACGAGGCGTTAGTTGAATAAGTTATAGTTGCTTTGTTTATATATTTTTGTTTTTTCATGTTAATTAATTTGTGCGATAATTAAGTAAAATTGCCATAAAATAGAAGTGTTATAATAATTTACTGTGTAACTTTTTTGCCCATTACACATTATCCTTACAACGTACATCCGTTATGTTAAAAAAATATCATCTCCGTACATAGTTTTTATTCATTAAAGGAGCAAGGGAAAAAAATTGTAACAAGGATCGCTTAATAAAGTCCTCAACTTAATACAAAAAGCACATCCATGGAGGAATTTAATTAATAATAAAATTACTTTTTCTCCTTAGTTATTAATAATTAAATCTTGCTATAAGACTGAAAAATATTGAAGGAAAAACACAATGAAAATTATAATAAGAGCGAGCAAAAATATAATAATGAAATATCTTCCTCGGAAATTTTCCTTGCGTCCCAATAAAAATTTTAGTAATTTTTCCTAATAATATATAATAATTTTAATTAAGAATAACAATGAAAAGGTCCCCTGCATATACGGATCGGGGCAATTTGATATCGAGATAGAAATGGGGAGTGACATCTCTATGATGTTTTGAAATGTCGTAGAATGTAAGCATCTCCGTGTGTATTTATATTACACTGACAGCACATTCTTTATCTGCCCCTTTCCAGACTTTAACAACATATATAAAAGTACTATTTTCTCCTTTTAAAGAAAACAGACACCGAAAAATAATAGAGAAGAGCAAAAATAAATCAGTGTTTTGTAAATTTGCGAGATAAAAGGATGTGGTCCTGTGGGGATATTGCAGTGTGTGTTACAAAGTTCTGAACATAAGTCAAGATAGAAAATTAATCATGCTTACTATAATTAAATTGTTTCGAACTGATATAAAAGATTGCTTTTGTTGTTGTTATTAAAACAACCCAAGCTTATTATTATTATTATTATTATTATTACTACATTAACTGTAAATTATTATTTTTATCATTATTATTAAACTATGTATTGTATTTTGTCGATAAGTATGTTAGCTATAAAGGGTGAGTCTGAGAAGAAGACCTCCCCACATGTTTTTTCTTTATTATAGATTTTAGAAAAAAATTAACATTCCTATGAATTTTGTAAAAAATAAAATTTGACGGCTTCTTAGGACTTTTAGTTAAAATTATTTATTTAATTTGATGGGTCATATAATTGCAAACGTTTCGGGCGCTAACTACGGCAGCCCTTCATCAGTGCTAAAAATTAATTTTATAGATAAAAAATATAATTATAACAAAGATAAAAACAAACAAAAGAACTAAATAAATGAGCATCTTGTAAGCAGTGATGAAAAAAAGGATTTATATATATATATATATATATCATATAGAGAGATTACGTAAAATTGTAAAAAAAAACAACAAACACAAAATCTATTTGGCGTATGTACATACATAAGAACGAAAAGCGAAAAAACTTTAGAATTATTAGCATTTATTGTTGTTTGAGAAGACAGAAAAAAATTATTATTATTAATTATTACAATCATTTTATGATCGAATTAAAATGTATTGGACACAGCACCATATTAAAAATATGTATCTGTTGTATAAAGCGGGGTAGCACTAAATGTTTGAAACTGGTTTATAAAATTTATTTGGATATTGCAATTTTTCTTATGAGTTCAATTTTAAAGTGACAAATTAAGAACTAAGAAGTGAAAACTAAAAATAAATAAATAAAATGAAATAGGTGACAATAACAATAATTTAGTTATTGAATGATAATAATTATTGGGGGGAGTTATTCCGAACATGTTTGTATTTGATTTCAATTTAATTAAATTATGGTAGACGACACTTAAGTTTTTACTGTCTTTTTTGAAATTGAGACTTATGTTATTATTAATGTGTAACATCTCGCTGATTAAACTTTTTTTATAATTGTTTTCTTTATCCATTATTTTTGTTTTTTTTAAATTAAACTGATAACCAAATTCGACGTAGTGATAGGACAGACCGATTTTGTTGGATAGAGAATTGCAATCACGTTTGTGTTGTTCTAATCGTGTGGATAGTTTTTAGCTTGATTGAATATAATTGCTAAACCAATTGTTGCATGGAGCCAAATAGATAATGTTTTTATTATTTAGGGGTAATGTTTTATCTTTTAACCGTGTAAATAAACTACTCACTGTAGTTGTGTGCTTGAAGGTAATTTTTGTATTTTTGTCAGTTAAAATGCTTCTCAAATTTTGTGATAATCCATTAACGGAAGAGATGGAATACCAATTCTTTATGTTTTTAGGTGGTTCAAGATTATGTGCATTTGGTTTACTATATAAAATAGTGTTGATTAATTAAATAGAGTAATTATATATAATGAGTTTTTCTATTAGGAGTTTGAAATTTTTTTTATGAAATTTTTTTTCTGATAATTTTAAAATTCCGTTTTTGTTCAAATTTATGATGTTAATTTTTAGATTTAATATATGATCGGAGTTGAAATTTAGTGTTCTATCACTGGTGGAGGTTTTTATATAAGTCAATGTCCATGACCAGCATGGCTAAAATGAGATCCCCATTGGGGTGCCAAAAGTTTGAAGATAAAAATCAGAATTGAATAAGAAGTAACTATGATAAAAAAATGAGCAATTGCATCTAAACATATTTGTTTATCAATTATAGTAAATTTTGAAATTTCCTCCTATCTTTTGATGATAATTTCTAAAACTAACTTTTTTGGAATGTTAGTAAATAATGATTCAACATCAAGTGAAATGAGTGACTGATTTCGAAGGATAATTATTGATTTTAGTTTAGTAACGGCTTCTAAAGAATTTTTAGTGCTATATTTAAATGTGGGAATTAAGTTAAGTTAAATTTTTGTGAATAATTTAGAATGTTTTTAATCAGCGGAGTCTATAGGACGAAGTGGTCAATCAGGTTTGTGTATTTTGGGTAAACCGTATATTTTTGGATGGACAGAATTAGTAGTCTTTAATAATGTGTACTCCCTTTCGTTAATGTATCCACCCACGATCAATCAAAATGTTTTTTTGTAAGAGAACAATACTATTTTGTTGCCTTTGTCCGCTCTGCTCGCAACAAGATCTGGGTGGTTAAAAAAAAAGATTACCTATACAAGGTAATCTTCATAAATTGTAGAAGTAGCGTGTTCTATTATTCTTGTAGTTTGCAAAATTAATGATTGAATTAATAACTCTTGATCTTATAGTCTTTATCTATTATAGTGTCTTTTTCTGTTATGATATATTCTATACATTTATTAATCGGAAATATGGGGAGTTTATTTGGATTGGGTGGAATTGCAAATGTTGGTCCTTTGTCTAATATATTTAAAACGTTATCAGGGATTTGAATATCAGTAATATTTTCAATAAAAGTCAAATTAGGAGATTGAATATTGGTGTTTCATCTAAGATATTGTTATTGAAATTGGAAATAACATTGGTTGGAACAACTCCCCTTAATTTACTTTGTTATGATTATATTTTTTATCTATTAAATTAATTTTTAGCTCTGATAAAAGGCTGCTGTAGTTAGCACCCGAAACGTTTGCAAATATATGTGCCATCAAATTAAATAAATAATTTTAACTGAAAGTCCTAAGAAGCCGTCAAATTTTATTTTTTACTTATCGAAATTGAAGGACGTCGAAATTTTTTCCAATTATTATATCAACCTGGCCAGACTTATTTCTTCAAGATGAATTCTTACAGTTTCTATAATGATATTAAACAAACCTTTTTAAAGCGGACTTTGATGCTAATAAGCAAGTAAAAGTATCTTAATATAAAAAATATTAAATTAAATAATAAAATATTACTTACTAAATTGCCGCAGCAATAATATAATACCTACACACATACAAAACAAACCAATTTTAAATTAACTTATTTAAATTCCAACTCTATTATAATTAACAAACTTGATCAAATTAAAAAATCAATCGATTTACTAAGTTTTTACCACAAAAATATTTATTGAAAATCAATATATTAGCGACTTCAGTTTCTACTTGAGAAGGTCATTATCACGTGTGGAATGTTTCAATAAATATTTTTGTGGTAAAAACTTTTCGTTTTATTTTATAATGAAGTACCACATAGTAAAGGTCGAAACCATCCTTATGATTGTTAAAATTATTAAAAAATTCAAACACAAATTGTGGAATCTAGAAATTCAAGCGGTCCATTATAAACTCATAGACTTAAATAAAGAAATTTAGTTTATTTTATGTAAATTGAGGAAAGTTGTTCCAAACATTGTTATTTTTAATTTCAATAACAATATCTTACATGAAAAACTGTAGTCAGTTAATACAAAAATTAAAATAAAACATGTTAAAAAATTAAATAGTCTTAAAAACAAAAATTATTATTACAATAACACGAATATTCAATGTCGTAATTTAACTTTTATTGAAAATATTACTGATAACGTTTTAAATATATTAGACAAAGGACCAAATTCCTCCCAATCCAAATAAACTCCCCATATTTCCGATTATTAAATGTATAGAATATATCATATCTTCGTATCATATATAACAGAAAAAGAAACTATAATAGACAAAGACTATATAAGATCAAGAGTTGTTAATTCAATCACTAATTTTTCTTCCTCAATTTATAAAGATTATTTAAAAAAACACCCAGATCTTGTTGTGACCAGAGCGTACAAAGGCAACAAAACAGTATTGTTGCATAGAATCGAATACATTCACAAAATGAGCTTTCTCATTTCTCAAGACACCACTTACAGTCGGTTGAAAAAAGACCCAAATACTACTCGCTTTAAAAAAACATTCAATTCTCTTACGAAAAAACTTTTTGATTGTGAATACATTAACGAAAGGGAGTACAAATTATTAAATTACAAAAAAACATTTTGATTGATTGTGGCTACATTAACAAATAATTTGTACTTCCTAGATTCAACTACTAATTCTGTCCATCCAAAAATATACGGTTTGCCCAAAATACACAAACCTGATAGACCACTTCGTCCTATAGTTTCATGTATAGGCTGCCCTGATTTCAAACTTTCCAAATTCTTCACAAAAATTTTAAACAACTTAATTCCCACATTTAAATATAACGTTAAAAATTCTTTAGAAGCCGTTAATAAACTAAAATCAATAATTATCCCTCCAGATCACTCACTCATTTCACTTGATGTTAAATCATTATTTACTAACATTCCAAAAAAGTTAGTCCGTTTTACATAATAGACACACATTTTTAACATGGTCTGGTGTACAATACATTTTAATTCAATGATAAAATGATTGTAATAAATAATAATCATTTTTTTCTGTATTCTCGGAGCACAATAAATGCTAATAATTCAGTAAGTTTTTTCGCTTTTCGTTCTTATGTTTGTACATACGCCAAATAGATTTTATGTTTGTTGTTTTTTTTATTACAATTTTATGTAATATATCTATTGATATATTGATATAACTCCTTATTTAACATTGCATCACAATGCTCATTTATTTTGTTCTGTTGTTTGTTTTTATTTTTGTTATAATTGTATTTTTTATCTATTAAATTAATTTTTAGCACTGATGAAGGGCTGCCGTAGTTAGCGCCCGAAACGTTTGCAAATATATATACCATCAAATAAATTAAATAAATAATTTTAACTAAAAGTCCTAAGAAGCCGCCAAATTTTATTTTTTACATATCGAAATAGAAGGAGGTCGAGATTTTTTCCAATTATTCCTATAGAAGTTTTATTATTTTCAATGTACTTTTGAATATCTAAAACAAATATATTTTATAAAGAAAAAGTTTACACAGAACCTTTTTTTTCTATTATAATTTATATTTAAATTCAATTAAAAATTTTCAAGATGAAAATATAAAAAGTGCGATATGAAGTAAAATTGACAATATTAGTAAACGAGTAAATGATTTATTATCTCCTTTATTCACTTGTGCACATCGTATTAAAACCTGGGAGTGAGAAAAAAATCAAAAAAACCAAGACCAGTGAAATTAGTTTATAATAATATTGAGGATGCAGTATTTATTTTGAAAACGTAAAAATAAATAAGTCTGGATAATATTAAAGTAAAACTCCATCAGACTAGCACAACTATAACATCTCAATAAGCTTTACAAGGAATTGAAAATACGCAAATCTAAGGTTAAAAATAATGTATGTATTAAATATATTAGCAATAAACCTATCAGTAGGATTAGTGTTGCAAAAAACTAGGCAAACTCAACACATTTTTTGAAACTAATGGCAGGATAACCGAAAAAACAAATGATAAGCACTTAAGATAAGTCTTCTCGCTATAAACCTACTGAAAAATCACAGTTTTCACTTGGTTCTAGATGCTTTATATTCGGCAAAACCTTCTTGGGAAAAATCACACAGCTTCTTTAATGTATTTTCTTCAAGCTGTGCCTTACGTTTTTCAAAATATTTATTACAAAGGTCTTAAAAAAATAAAGCAGAGTGAAAAGTGTGATTTTTCAGTATGTTTACAGCAAGAGGACTGTCCTTAAATGTATTAAACTCAAATTATGCTATTATCATAATTGTTCAAACTTGGCTGAATTTTTAAATTAATAATGTAGAATTTCAATAACCTAATTATAACATCTTCAGAACTAATAGATCTAACAATTTAAGTATTAAAATACAAGGTGGGGCGTCCTTATTGCCGTTAAGAATCATCTGATAGGTTTTATGTTAAAAATTGAATGGTGGTAGCCTTTACTATGTGATATTGCATTTTAATAAATAAAACAAGTATTTATATAAACAAAACTAGTCCGGTTTAATAATATATATATATATATATATATATATATATATATATAAGTTGTTTTATTTATTATATGTTAAAATGTTAACTGATAATGACAATAGTGTTGAGCAATAAAATTATTTGTTGTCGTTATATACGGACACTACAATCTACCCAATGCCAAATGTTTCCAGATTATATTGACACATAGCAGAGATCTTGCAGTGCAATTAGTCATCAATTCGTTTTTTAAAATAGCACAATGCCGAGTTTCAACAAATGCTAGGTTTTATCCACAGATCTGCTCATGAGCTGAATAACAACGCATTTGTTACTCTTTACAAAAACTAGTTAGGTCAATTCTAGATAGTATCATTTGCTTACATTATCAAACTATTTGATACTAACCTAATTGAAATGATTGAAAACGTAATTCTTTTACAATGGTATTTATTAAGTATGGTATTATCATTGAAAATGTTGGTAATTACTTTATTAATTCATTCATAATAAAAATCTTAGGGATAATTTGAATAGGAAAAACGAGGATTTCATTAATATGTCTGTGCTGTTAATAAAACCCGGAGTCTATGAGTTAACTTGCTCTACATGTGATGCTAGATATATAAGACAAACAAGAAGGAATTTTGCTATAAGATTTAAAGAACACTACCGGTCCTTTAGAATTTCTCATTCCGACAGCATATTTGCTAATCACTTTTTCGAAAATAATCTATCATTTCCGGCCATTTATCAACTAAAAATTATACATTATTTTAGTAAAAGTAGAAAATTAAATTTGTCAGAATCACTTGAAATATTTAAAGCTAAGAATAGTCCTTCGGTAAACTTACGTAATGATCATACCGACTTATATTAATCCCCCTTATTCGAAATTATTTAAAATTTAATCTTTTGCAGAGTGTTCTATAATAACATTCATTAATTAATTACTACACTAATCCTCCCCCCTTCCGGTTTTTAAAAATACCAGCAAACTGTCCACTCTATTTTTCAACGCAAAAGACAGCACAGACATATTAATGAAATCCGGAGTCTATTAGTTAAGTTGTTTCACATGTGAGGCTCGATATATAGGACAAACAGGCAGATATTTTGATATAAGATTTTAAGAACACTACCGGTCTTTTAGACTCTCTCATTCCGACAGTACATTTGCAATCATTTTTTCGAAAATAATCATTGATCAACTAAAAGTTTTACATTATCGTAGTAAAAGTAGAAACTTAAATTTGTTAGAATCACTTGAAATATTTAAAGGTAAGAACAGTCCTTCGGTAAGTTTACTTAATGATCAGACCGCCCTATATCAATCGCCCCCCCCCCCAACA
>JARJEC010024369.1:0-13338 GCA_030264575.1 Tachinus sp. AB-2021
AATATTTTCCTGTTTTAGTAAACGCAGGCAAAATCAATTTTAATGACTAATCTAAAAATGTTTTTATAATTAAATTGTTAAATTATTTATTTGTAGCTATAGAGTCAACAAACTTAGAAACTTAATACAAAACATGACAGTAAAAAGATTCATTCGTATTGCAGCTTTAATATATACTTGACACATAGTGCCCCGTATTTCAACATAGCTCCTTTCCAGTAATATGAATTTTAGTGACTTTTATTTAAACATTTACAATAATTAACATTTAATACGGTTATATACAACCGTATAAAATTTATTTTTTAAGTTTCTATGTTATATTTGCATTATTACACAATGTTTTATTCTGTTTAATAAATAAAATCAAAATAATTTTACAAATTACATTTACTAAATTAAATACTGGGATTTCCATATTTTAATCTTATTAAAAATTGCCAAACCTTTTAAATACATAATCAAAAATAGCTGATTAAATTAACGGTGTTATAATGGAATACAGAACAGCAGAGATTATGTCAACTCTCTCCGTGGAGGACGTAGTAGAGTTCATGTTCGAATCATTTACATCATACTTTTTTTTATTAATTATGCATAATTATATAGTTGTATATTCAAATTTAATTCATATTTAAAGTAAAATGTTTCTTAAATTTTTAATGAGGCTAAAGATGTCAATATTTTTAGGTTTTCCTTATTTACTATTTTAACCTCACATTCCGATTTGACAAATCATAGCGAACAAGATAATTTTTACAATATCAGGGTAACAAATTATATACTTTTACGGTTTTTTATCACTGAAAATTTTTCAATCAATAAACTAAAATATTATAAAATTGTCGTGAACAATGTATAGTATTTTACTATACAAATAATGACTAAATAACAATTATTTTATGATCATAAGGATGGTTTTGTCCTCTACTATGTGGTACTTCATTATTAGAAATAAATAAAACAAAAATTACTATGTTTTATTTATTTTTGTTTTATTTATTTCTATTATTATATGCTTCTTGATTAATATACCATTTTCTACAATTAATGACATTATTGTGACAACAAAAAAGATTTTCTAAAACTTCACTTTGTAGAAATCCAAAATTTTGTAAGTCTTGATTTTTGTGGTTTGATTTGATAAAAACATGACATGAAAAAATATTATTTCTATTTTGATCATTATATTATATTAGGCTGATTTAATAAAAAAATAATGTGTTTCTTTATCTCAAAATATAAAATTTTATATTTTTATTCTAAGCATTTAGGATATATTTATGTTGGACAAGTGTTTAGAGTACATTTTTTTACCATTCTTTTATACAGATAATCTGTTAATAATAAATTACAACATGGATAATACAAAAAAACATTATGTTATTATAGACAAATTTCAAGATTTTACCCAATTAATACTATCAAATTATATAAAAAATCTATTTGTTCTAGATAAAAATTATAATATTTACTGCCAATTACCATATAATAAAAATTGTAGACTCAAATGACACTTTACTAATTTCTAGCTGGTCTACATAACTAATATCTTTAATAATTCAAAAAATATATAGAAAATTTGGTTGGTAAATGATTTCAAAATTTCTTTTATCTAAAACAATAATAGTTCTAAAATAAAGCTAAATTTTTATGAACAAAATATGTGAATATATATATATATTCTTATATTTATGAATTTATTTAGCAAAATTTTTTTTATAAATTGTGATAAAATATCAACTAAAAATCAAGCTGTATAATACACATATTCACAACATTCTTCAGTTTTAATTACAAATCATTATGATTACTATATTATCACTACAAAGCAAAAACGTTGTCATAAACCCAAATAATTTTAATATATAAATAAGTTTGCAAAACGCATAATTTGGGACTATTGTTATGTTATAATTGGTAAAAGTTTTAGAACTTCAAGCAAATAATATTAATACAAATTCTCATCTCTGTTCACTAACGGTATGAAAAAAATTAAATTTATAAATATTTTTGACAGGTATATGTTATATTTAGGTAAACGATTAGATCAATTTTTTTTTAAATTTTTTTTATTGAAATAATCTATTAATTAATAAAATTAAGCTTTTTACAATTCAAAAACAAATTTAGATACAGTCTTACAAATTTTATATGAAGTAACAGTTTATTAATGAACATACTAACTTAAATTCTTACATTACAAACTCATTTAATTTTTTGCACTAACTTAAATCTTTGGAAAATGTATAATAAAAAAAATTACATAAACATAGACTAATTTTAATATCTTAACCAAATAATACTAACACATTATATAATAATACAATTGATTATAAATTAAAATTAAAATTCTGCAAATTGTCAAATAATATAAAATTGCAAACTCAAAAATCATATTTTCAATCATTAGTGTTTATTCTTTTGCTTTATAATTGAAAAACCGCTAATTTAAAATCAATCAAAATTATGATAATAAAAAGCGCAATATTTTATCGATTATTTTTATAAAAAAATACTACAGCATTTGCGTTTAAGAAATAATTCGGCATCTTAGTATTGCAAGTCGTTTTGTGAGAGTGGTCTGCTAAAAATAGCAAACACCAGAAGTACGGTTGCCATATAAGCGGTAGAATGAAAAATACAGACGTGGTGGTTGCCAAATAGATGTTAATATGAAAGGATGTTACTATAATGTTTACATTAAATGGAAAATGTTCAAAATGTATATTTAAAAATAAAATAGATATACGCTTATAAATGAACCAATATAAGATATATTCACAAACAAAATATTTCTTATGGCCAGTTTGATTGGTCGGTGAAAGGAGGCCACAAAGCTAGTGTGATATATATATATAATAGTTTGGAAAATATTTACTATTTATACGTAACACGAAACACGATGCAAATAAAGAATGCATTTTATACCTCAAGTATAATTTATTAAAAAAGCAGTAATCGATTACGAAATTTAAAAAAGTGTTGCATGTGTCATACATATTTAATAATATTTGGTATATCAACCTGTAAAAATTATTATTACCTAAACTGGATAAGTTGCGTATATTAGTGTATATTTAAGTATTTCCAAATAATAAAAAAGTTTTTATACCGGGTGATGACTGAACTTTTGCGCCAATATGCAGTTTTCAAATTAGTTCATATTTATATAAATAAATTTTAACATTGAACACCCTGTATATAGTAAACGAGTAATATCTTTAAGACATTTTTAGCTAATACAGTATATTTCAACTTCTACTACTTCCAGTTGTTCAATGACCACGTATTAAGACTGTATAAGACTTAATAAAAACTAAGGAATTTTTGGTTATTATTCACAAATTTGTAAAAGTTGGGTCAAATCTGTAAAAATTTTCTATAATTTTCTAAAATTAAGTGAATTTTTGAAAAAATAAATAATTTAAAAATTGCAATCCGTACTGAAACTTTTCCCCAAATAATATATTTCCGCCATCAGATATTTACGTTAAAAATAATCATTTCAAATTCAATAAGATAAAAAGAATGTTGGTTTGTATTGGTGGGGAATAATATAAAAGTAAAGATGGATTGGGTCGTTCTGTTTGCCACACTTTGCTTGTCTCGATTTTATATAATTTTAATTTATATTTTCTTATTTCGCGGATTTTGATACAGACTTAATACTAAGCACATAGGTTTTATTTTCCGCATTTGGCCATCTCAAAAGCTCAATTTTTTTTATTTTCTCCAAAAGGGAGAATAGTAATAAATTTGTATCTTTTTTGTGTTTTGAATTTATTTAATAAAATAAAAACCAAAATATTCAGATTTTAGATATCTTCAAATAAATTTTTATAAAATTTTAGAATAAATTTGATAGTTAGCTTGTAAATTAACAAAATCCTTCTTTTTGACATTTTCAATGCGTTTTATTAGTTAGGTATTAAATTATTGATCTAAAACTACTTTAATTCAATTTCTAGGGTTAAATTACTATGGAATTGAACAACTACTTTTTTTTCTGTTATTTTGTTCATTCGAGTCCGTTTATGGCGATTTTTTAAGGAAAATTGAAAACCACGTGTTGCCTACTTAACCAATCAAAACGAACTTATTCCCCAAATTTCATAACGATATCTTCAAAACTGTCGGGAAAAGTAAAAACTAATCAAATTTTCGTAAAATTGCAAATAAATTTATTAAAGTCTTATGATTTCTATTGATTTTTATCAGTTTTTATTGTTTTTTTTTCACAAATTTAAATCATTTCTTATGATTTTCATCATTTTTTTATTTTTTTCTTATAAATAAAATGAACAATTCTATTTTTTATTGTTGTTTAATACAAGAAAAGTATGAAAATTAATAAAAATAATGAGAGATATCTTTCATTGTTTGTATCAATTTTCTTAAAGTTGCAGTTTTTAAATAATTTTCTCAAAAATTTCATTGTAACTTTCTAGATTTTTTACAATTATCATAATTTTTCATAAGGGACAATTTACCAATTTCCTCTCAATTCATCAAATTTACGTAATTTGTGTGTTTCATTTTTACAAAAATTTTATAGTTTTTATCAGTTTTTTTTTTCTAATTTCTATTGTATTTATAATTTTTGTAGTATTAACATTTTTTAGGAAGTTTTAAAATAAAAATTCTATTTGTTTTATTTTATATTTATTACTATAAAATAAAAGAAACAAATATATTTTTTTAGGAAATTTAATTGATCTATGTATCTATTAGTTTATAAATATTTTTTTACAAGTTAGTTATATCACTAAAGACCGGATTAATAATGTGGATGTTATAAATAATTAACATGCTAGAAATACGGTCTCTGGTTATAACTGTTACAAGTTTTCTTCAATTTTCACACAACTTTCATAATTTTGACGTAAATTTTATTAGTTTTCATAGATTTAAAAAAAATCAATTTTCAATGACTTCTAATTAGTTTTACAGGAGATTTATAATTACTAACATACATTTTCATAAGTTTACACCAAATTTTATCAATACACTGACTTTTTTAAATCTGTATTTGTTTTCATGTGATATTTATGATTTATATTAGTTTTTTACGTTGTTTGTATATTTGTCCGACTTTCGTTGGGTTTTGGTACCTTTTACAAAACATCAATTTTCATCTCAGCTTTCTTTCAAATTATTTCAATTTTTTTAAAATCTTTATAAATTACGATTTTTTGTATATTTATTTGCTTTTACATGATTTTCGTGATTTTTTATAATTTGAATCCATTAAATACTGCTGGCATAAAGCCCTTGCAATTCGAAAAACGACCCTGTTAATGAGAATGACAATTCAAGATAATTTGTTTTAGAACTAACAACTAACGTTTAAAATTGTTTAATTGCTTGTATATCAACATATTTTAGCCAGGGGTAACTGTAAAAATAAGCTATGAAGGTAGGGAACCAGCAAGGACCGAAAGGTGTAAGTCGATATATGAGGTATGATTGTTGTTATATCTGCCTAAACTGTGAAATACAATATTACCAGTAGTTTATTGAAGAACTAGAACACAGCTCAAAGGAACAAAAAAATATTAAAAGAGATTCAAAATCGTCAAGATGCGGAGAAACAAATTAGAACAAGAAAGAAATTCTGGATAAGATGACATCGTCAGTAAATTTGTACTTTGTATTTGTATAAAGGAAGATCCAATTTATGCATTGCCATTACTATATAAACTTGGGAAATGACTGTAGTAGTAGAGCGAAATGACTGGAGTATTAACAGAAAAAAAATTGTTGAATCTGCATAACCGCGTACAATATTATATAACGGAGAACTAAAAAAAAGAAGACAAAAGAGAAGGAAGAAGAAACATACAAAGGATGGATATGGAAAGAATAATAAATGACAAATAAATAAAAACATACAAAAAGGTTGCAAAATTTACACAATAAAACTAAAGATGGCAATAGAAAAAAACGTATTCCTCAAATACAAATAAGTGTAAAAAATAAGAACTTATTGGTAGTGTAAATAGATCAAGGGAAGCAGAAATAAATCTATACAAACAGCGAGAAAAGTTAATAGTCAGAGAAGAAGAAAAGAAAATACTAAAGAAGAAATATAGTAAGAAAAGGTATTGGAAAGAAATGCTAAAATCCATATAATGGGATTTTTGTAGAAAACCATATAAAATGGTTAGGAATTAATTGAAAAAAATTAAGGCGCTATGCAAAAAAATGAGATAGCAAAGAAACAAAAATCCAAAAATTATATCCCACTGAAGGAATTGTAGAAGAACCAACAAAAATAACCGATGAAACAGAAGTAGTACAATAGTGAAGTCAAAGTGAGTGGTTGTGTGCCCTTCTTATAAACGATAAACGATATTAAACTAACTGTCTAGAAAACCCAATATATTTTACAGGCAACCAGTATCACAACGCCTAACTGGCAATAAAATCAAAATGATTAAATAAAAAGTTTTTAAAATTAATGATCCAATTCCAAGTTGCTACAAGCGACACCGATCAAATGCATACAATTGATTTACTTTTTATAAGAGATCATCAGTGCACCTTAGTGATTTCCGCATCGTATTGAAGCAAAAGATGAAAAGAATAATTGATTTACGTGTTAGTGCCACCGCAAGTAATAATGAATTCAAAGTGAGTGGTTGCGTGCCCATCTGGTAATCCATAAATGATACTAAACTAACTCTCTAGAAAATATAATATATTTTAGAGGCAACTAGTATCACTACGCCTAACTGGCAATAAAATTATAATGATTAAATTAAGAGTTTTTAAGATTATTCTAAATGTAGTACAATAGTGGTAGAAATAAAGCAGATCGTACAGGAACTATCTAATAACAAAGCAGCACCAAGTCTAGACGAGACAACAATAGTGAAAGCAATTAGAAGGATAAGATAACTCAAATAATAAACAGATGTCTAGAATAGAACAGGCGATAGAAGAAAATGGAGGACAGTATAGCAGCAATATAAATTTACGAAGAAAAGTAGACATTAATAAGGTAATGGCCATAGCAATAAAAGTAAAAAGCTGTCATATTAGAGGAAGATATAAAAATGCTTTCAATAGCCTATTATTGTAATATATTACTATAGGAAGCACTTATAGAAGCAGCAAAGAAAAAAGAACTAACAAAATGAACAATTAAAAAAATTAGAAGTTAATTGCAGGGTAGAAACTTAGAGACCAACAATAGCCGGTTTAAGCTAAGTAGAGTAGTACCTCATTATTTTGCATTAAGACCTAAATTGTAAAATCCAGTCTCTAATATACTATTCAAGATGCGGTTGCTGGAAAGGCTGACAATAACGGATGATGTGGCGCTGATAGGTAGGAATATGGACTTAGATGTGAAAGGCTACAGTTGACAATTGGTATAATTAACACTTGGATGAAAATAAAGGGTTGTATATGGATCCGTAAAAAAACTGACACGGCTTAGCTATCGACAAGGACATGGATATGTAAAAATACAGGTAGGTGACTAAATAATAAACATGGTTAAATAGATCAAATNAAAATTGAGTACGCTAATGTCAAACAAAGGAGGACCAACAACAAGGACGCTCATAGCAACGGCGTTGAGAAGTAAATTATTGTATGCGGTAGAAAAATTGGGAGATACATTCAAGATAAAAAAACATTGGAAAAAAAATAAAAGCGGACCAGTTACGCATCTTCATAGCCTACAAGACGGTGTCAAAAGAGGTAGTAGAACTAATTGACGACTTTACTTTCTGTGGAGAAAAAAATAAATATTAATAATATAGTCATTCACAAATGTCTTAAACACCAAAATGAATGGATTCCATAGCGTGTGATAACAAAAAGTTGATGAGTTTAAAGGATAGAATATATAAACACAAAATTAAAACCAAATATTAGAACTCAAATAAAACGAAAATAGGTTAGAAAAACTAAAAAAATATAGTGCAAGGTCATAGGGAAAAATTAACCAGGGACAGCATGCAATGCCGGAGCTAGCCAGTATAAAATTTTTAAAAAATGGGAACCCGCGCAACCCAAACTAAAAGAGGAAGAGCTGCTCACGTAGAAAAATGCGAAGTCGGTATACTCGTGAGTTTTTCACGCATTAGTCCTTAGGAATAGTACAAAGCGAAACCTGACTCGTTAGAAGGCAGCTTGGAAGATTAACAGGTGGAGATGCCACCAAAAAGGTAGATGTTTCTAAAGAAAAATTTTATAAGATATAGCACCGAAACTCGGTGCGTTGGTTCAATATATAGTAATAGTGTAGTGAAAAAATTGAGGTGGGTAAGGTCAACAAAAAATGAAGGGTTGTCATAAGGTCATTGCTACAATTTGTAAAAAAATACACTATGAAACATATTTCTGCTATTTACATAATAATTTGTTAATATCAAAAGTATCTTATTTGCAAATTGCCAAAAACTTGTGTGCTAGAGAAAGGACCAAAATTCTATTTAAAATTGTGAAAACTTGGACTGTGTTTTTCAATGTTTGTATATATTTGTAGTACACAAACATATACATAGAAAAAAAATCGGTAGAAATATTCTCTTCTTAATATTTATTATTAAAAAAATATAGAAAGTTCAGATTCTGTTTATGGTATAGTATCAACCTGAATGTAAACAAACACTTTTTGAGTGTAACGGTAAATTTGAAAATATATGGATATTTTTCGAAGAAACTTTGCAGCAGTGTCATGAGAAACTTCAAATTCGTGTTGCATTAAATATGAAATATAATGATGTTTTTGCCGATCAAGTTGTCTTTTCTCTTCTACATAATCTTCTGGCAATTTGCAAATAAGTTTTACTTTTAATAAAAACTATTGTATGTATGTAAAATAGCAGAACTATGTTTTATTATGACCTTCTGACAAACTCTCATTTTTTGCCTATATTATTACTATGTATTGAACATCTGCATCAATTTTCAGCGTTATAACTTATTAAAATAAATATTAGGAAAATTTACCTCTTTGATGGCATCTCGACATGTTTAAGGATAGTTAAAAGATAGATAAAACTGTGTTTATTCTTAATTTAGTTTCGATTTATTTTTTTTATTTTTGTAAATTTTTTTATTAATTTGTTTATTATTAATGAGAAATATTAGACATTTTTTTTTATTTATATTTTTATTATTAGTTTTATTTTTTCATAATTTCTTTTTTTACATATGTTATAAAATAATAAATTGAAGAGATTTAAGAAACAAATATTAATATACAAATGGAAAATAAATAATTGTTAAATGGGATATCAAATTACCCGTTTTATTGATATATTATTTTAATAGTGCTATTTAATCAAAATGCAAAATAAATTTGATAAATCACTCCCGCCTCAATGTCGAAACTGTGATTCGATTAATCCCAAACGTGTCAGCCCTCGCGTTTCCGAATATACACAAATTTATTTTTTTACGATCTGTCGGGGTGCATTTTTTTCACCCCTCACTTACCACCGCTTCAACAGGTTGCTATTGATATCAGTTTATTGGAAAATGGGGGATTTTACAAGGGCTTCCCGTGTCATTCCTGCTCGTTGTCAATTCATCGCCGTAAATAAATACTGGCAGCGAGAGGGTTCCAATTTTACGCGCTCGCTTTCGATACCGGTCGTCATTCATTCATCCATCCACCCTCGAAACAAATTGACAAAACTACGACAGAGAGGTGTTTGTTTCCACTTTTATTTTAGCATTATTTTCGCGTTTTGTTCTCGCCATTATTTGATTGATTCCTATCGGGGAGTTCATTTCCAGTTTTATTTATTTTCGAGCTTTTGTACCGCGATTTTTTTGCTGTTATTGTTTTCGCACAGATTGGTTTTTCATGGCGGGAAAAATTGGTTTTGACACGTGTTTTTGTTATCTACATCCGCCTTTTATTGTATCGAATGGCCTAATTGATTCCCCCAGGGAATTACAAAAATGATTTTGTCAACATATTTGCTCTTTCATATTCAATGAGGTGATTATTTCAGTGTGGTCCCTCATTTCGACTTTATTAATTTTAATTATAATAATTCCACTTAAAAAAAGCTACATATTAGAATTAATCAAAAACTAGAAAACGGGCGATTGATGAGGCCGATAGCGACCGACCTCAAGGTTTCGAAGAAATCAGACATCATCTAAAGACGGCTTCTCTTTTCCAATGATTCCAAGGAAATAACATTAATATTTACTTTAATATATGAAAAAAATTAAATAAAAACACAACAAGAAAACGAGTCTTTTCCCTTAGCAGAAGTGAGACGCAACCCACGACAGGTAATGAGTAACCAAATAAAAACGGACAGAGGTTATAATGACAAAATGACCAAGTATATTTTTACGTACTTAAAAAAAGTCGTGAGAAATACTCGTATTCTCACCATATAAAAATTAATATGAGTTATGTTGGATAAGGAACAGTGATGGGTAGTCCGACGCGGGGAAGAGGAGGACGGACACAGTAGCACCTGTAAATGTGTTTCCTACATAGTAATATTACATGGTCAGTATTTACCGTGCACATAAAAGAAACAGCTTATTAAATATTTTACGGAATAATTCATTTACGCTAACGTTATATTTTTATTTTCTACACATTTATCTAGTATATTTAATTTTATTTACTATTTAAAAAATATGGACCCAGCACTAATGGCTTTACGTGACATCAAACGTAATTAGTTGTAAAAGAGTTTAATATATTTTATAAAAAAATCGTAATATATCTTTTGCTAAATTGACCGTTGAATTGAGATTTTAATGATCCCGCACGAGATAAAAGTTTAAATAATTACAGCAGCGTATTTAGCATACCGTTAAATATTAAAATTTACATGCATTATGTTATATATTTTCTTGTAAGTTAACACTATAGCAAGATTGTAATTATAACATCTACATATGCATGTAGCGCTGTCTAATAATTGTTCAGTTCCTATTTGTAATATTGTTAGTAGGTATTTTGCCAAAGATTAAGATTGCTATCAAAAGGAAAGAAAGAACTTTTTATTAATGGAATATTATAATTGATTGCACACTTACAAATATGGAAATACTTGTATCGTTCACTATTATTATCATTTCTCTAGCTTTCACCATTTCTTTTATAAAATGTAAAGAATAATATATTTTGCAGCATCTGCTACTATAGTCATTGGCTATGAATATAAGCAAGTACAAGGATTCGAACCATCAATTTATTTAATTGATCAATTAATATGACTATGTTTTACTTTCTTCTATAGGGCTCAGAAATTTGTTTTTTTTTCTTTTTTTTTTCATCGGAATAAAAATTTTGAAAAATTCTTGTTCCTTTTTAAGAAATTTTTCAAGCTCATTAAAGTTTATGTAAAAGTTTGAAAGTTAGTTAGCATCCCAAGTGGTTTAATGGTTAGTGTGTTGACTGCTTCTTCCTGGGATCGAGAATGCCATGAATCGTGTAGTGACATATTCAATAGTAAAAAATTCTATAATAACGTTTGTGCTGTATAGTGACAAGTTTAAAAATTAGGTGTGTGCCCTTAGAGAATAGAAGTATTCCCGAGTGTGAGAAACTCTTTGGTATACAGATTAATGCACAATAAAGAAATCATAAACATAAAAAAATGTGAGTCTGCTTAGAACACACACAGTAGACGCAAAACCTTCTTATTTAAAACACCGCTAAAGCAATTTTAAAACATACTTTTAAACATTACTGTACAGGTGGCCATTCACGGGCGTTCTGAATGGAGTAGAGTTAGCCGCTCTAATTCAAACGGAGCGAAGGCAAAAATAAGAGACATTCACGATTGTTCCTGGAGTCCATTCCAGTTAACACTGTCGGGCGCACACTTTTTATTTTACTACTGTACTATTAATTTTTTTTTAATACAAATGAAGATTTTTGTTATTATCATGTGTCTATACGTTAAAAAAATGTAAACAGAAGTGTACAAAAAAATAGCCCTTTAATCATTCTCTTATTAATTTACATTATTAGTTAATTGTTTAACCGTGTGACTGGAGAAATTATATGCGGATGGATAAAAATTTCTATTTTTATTTACTCAGCTTGGTTAAATAAATAATTCAGAAAAAGATACCAATGTGTCTTAATCCCCATGAGGATTTTTGCACCTAATTACCTGCATAATGGGATTCTTATTATTATTTTTATTATCGGTTACTTCCATATATTTTAAAATATTTTTTATAACTTTAACATTTTTATGTTTATATTAATACAAATATATTATTTATTATAAATTAAATTAGTTTTGATTATTATTCATAATTCTTAATATTTTATTCAATTTTTTTAATTAAATTGTTCATTTAATAAAAAGGTTTGATATATAGAAATAACATTTTGTTAATAAGAATTGAAAAATTTAATCGCATAATCCAAAAAGATCTGAAGCGCCACAAACAGATTTTTAGCTGTCAATAAATACAGAATGTGAATATACGTGACACCCCACTAAACAATATTGTAGCTAGAATGGAAATTTAAACCGATGGATTTTTGTCGACTCGGTCTCTCCGTACATTATGGCACTTTTTATATAAATTCATTCCATTTTGATGGTTGGAACGCCCGTGAATGGTCTTAAAAGCGGAGGAAATATTCAAAAAAGCCCTTTTTCCAAATAACCGATTCAATTTTATTAGAATATTTATACTGAAAATTAAATGTAAATGCGATAGTTTCATATCGGACGCTTGCAACACGTGTAAGGGCGTGGTGTTGTTTCAAGAAGTTAAAAGCGACAACCGAGTTATTTCCTATGCCAGTGCCCTTTTGAACAAGACCAAACAACGTTATCACAATAACGAGTTGAAGCGTCTTGCAAACGTCGTTGGCATCAAGCGGTATCATGCCTACCTAGAAGATCAATAGTTCACGCTACGAACTGACAACAAGGCGCTGATCTGGCTCCAGAACTCTACCGATGTCAAGGCAAGGTTTACTCGCTTCTACTACAAGAGTTCATTTTTACGGTCAAGCACATAGCCGGCGCATCTAACGAGCTACCGGACGCACTTTTTAGACAACCCACCAGCGAAATCTTCCGGGATGATCTCGAAGACTCCGTAAGGCTGGTTCCCCGGAGTACAGCTTGAGCTTGATATATGTGCGACTGTCCCGAAGGAACACACAAAAAACACGCGTTGTTCTCCACCTACTCCACGGAGAAAAAACGACAACATTTGGAATTCAAGAGGACAAGGGCGATCGTCCGGCGATACCGAGAGATGATCGATAATGAAGAACTCTCTAACGGGGTAGACCTAAGATATCGCATCGGTCAAGAAGAAGAACTGCTTCAAAATTCGGCTGGTTGGAAGCAACTGGTAGTC
>JARJEC010024417.1:0-23108 GCA_030264575.1 Tachinus sp. AB-2021
GCTAAGATGAAAATTTATACTTCTTAGCAATACATTTTGATCTCGGCCTTTGGCTAAGATCATATAATATTTGATTCTTTAAAACTATTTTAGAATTAATTTTGCTGCCCAACGACTTATCAGACTTTACTCTGTTGCTATAAATAAGGAAGTTACTTCAACTTATTTGAAATTAAGACAATTTTAAAATGTCACTATGCTAGGGCCGGATTCAGGAGTGTTTGGGGAGTTTCCCGAAACGCTTGATCAGCTCTGTGCATTGAACTGTAAAATTTTAAATACCTTGCCCTTTGAAGATCCCTGACCCGGACCCGAGCTTGGAATTTGTCAATATGCTAACGACACGCATTCTGGAGGATTTGAATACCAGACTAATTTGCAATAGTACCATCCAACCAGAATCAAATATATGATCGTTGGCTGACTAGAAATATATTTCATTGTTCAGCTACCGAAGGGGTGGAGTAATGAAAGCACGTGCAAACCGGCTGCTATTAGTTGTAGAAATTTTAGTTTGCTCAACAAATAATATTATACAGCTCAACATGTAAACAAGTAGCGGAATAAATCAGCGTACCGATAATTTCGTACTTTTAAAATCAGGCTTGGACGCTTTTCTGTTTTTTTCTTACTATGTAATGTTTACGTGCTTGCTATTTTTGTTCGGTGGCTGCCATATAGCCAGACGATACCATATGCAGTTTTGCTCACATAAATTCAGTAGAAGCAATTTAGATCTATTTATGCAATTATCTAAAATTGTTTGTTGTAAAGGTGACTTTTCATATTACTTAACCTATTGCATTTCATTTTGATTATGAATCAGTGTGAATCTAAAGACTTTGTTACACAGACCAAATATGTTTGTACTTGATTTGTGTGAGCATAGCAGTATTTAAATGACATAATGTTCATTGATTACTATAATATATTTACGTATAGAATGCAGGTGGTGATGATATCTAACAATTTGACGAGCAGAAACTACTATCAGAGGTAACATGAGCAGCATATAACATGTTAACGTGTTTATATTCAGCTTTGCCAACTTCTCTGCTCTTTGGTACCGAGTGTAAACGCTTAATACTTTAAGCGTTACTGTTTTTGGCCCCACTGTTATTTTAACTCGGCCCCCGAAAAGATTTTACTTTTATTTTGTTGCTATCAACAAAAGCTATTCAATTTTTTCTGAATAAAAAAATCCTTAGTGCAGTTCTGAATGAAAATAATGTATTCTTTATAGCTCCCGTAGAATTAAATTTACTATCTAATAAAGTGTAAATTACTACTTTACTGCTATGAATAAGAAAGACATTTAAACAATTTCAGCTTTTTACAGTTTATTTTATTCAAACAAATTTTATCACAATTCAAGATATAGTTATAGTAGCAATGGAGATTTCTCACGTTTCTGTTAAATTCCTTGCAGCAAGTACGCACGACATACACCGCCCACATAATGCCAAAATAAAGAGAAAGTCGTTATATAATATCTAACATCATAGCTTTACATAAATATTATTGTTCCAATTTTGTTTACATTTCTTAAATTATTTTCATAAACAAGCATTTTTAATAAAATATATACCGAAAATATAACGAAATTTGGATGCGCAGCTTTCTAATATTTAAAAAATAATGCAACCAAACATACAAAATTTTATTCGTGTGGTTGGTTGCCTATAGTACATGCATAATATAATAAAAAAATTCATTGATTTTGTGTAAAATGAAACCATACAGAATTTATTCAACAATGTAGCCAATAATTTAATGAATTTTGATTCTTTTAGTCCTGCTGATAATAAAAATGATGACTTTGAATAAATTAATAAATGCAATCATGAACACGTGACATATTGACCGTGAAAATATTACATAATTAATAAGAGGTCAATTGATAAAGTCCAATTGTACCGGTAAATTTTAATCAAATAGTGGCGACCCTGAACGGTAGAATTGAAACAATAAGAGGTGTAGGAATCTGTAGCAATTATTACGCAATAAATCCATACTGACCTAGACTAATATAATGTAATGATTATAATAATGCTGAGTTAATCAATTACCTTCAAAATCACCGGTATCTGCCACCACCGTGGTCATCTCTTTAAGCTGTTCCAAAACGCTAGCCATCTTACTCCGTTTGCACTGTGTTTCTGACATATTGATCGGAGGGGCTTATTCGAAAATTATTTCAAAGAATACAAAAAATTTGACCCTTTTTTTGTGCCGGAATTGAACTAGTCGGACAGGTAGTGTGGAGCGAGTATACGTCTCGCGATGCGAAGCCGACGAATGAAACGAAACAGCTATAGACGTTAAAAAAGGACAGACATAGTTTATCTTTACTTTCATATCATTCCCGATTACCTCACATTAATGATAGGAATGGGATATGCAATAACAACCATTCTAGAACATTTCTAATTCCACTCTTGGTACTCGGAGAAAGTTATTTTTAATTGGAGCGGAATGTAATAATTTTAAAATGTTTCATTAATGTCAATATTTTAAATATGTAACAATTATACTAAGTAAAACAGATGCAATTGTAAGCTTATTGAAAATATAAATACGCAAAATTAATAATAATTGTTTAATTTATAGTAATAAAAGTCTGAATTTGATTTATTTTACGAATGAGAAAGAAATGTAAGCTTTTAAGACATTTGCAACCCAATATACACGAAAGTATGCAACCAAGTATACGCTATAACTGATCTAAACACTTATTTAGTCAATAAAAATAGGAAAAAAATTATGAATCGGATAAATATGATTGATGGGCTTTAAGCAAAAGCATTTTTTTATAATTTTATTGTTCATGTAAGTACATAAAAACAATAGGATATGTTGTTATATGTTATCCTGTGCGTTTTATTATTTTATATTAAAAAATTAGATGAGATTCTTAGTTAAAATTAATTCGATTATCAATGGAAAGTAAAATATACATATTAAGCACATAATCATCAGCAGCCTCAGTTTGAGAGAATAAAATGTCGAATGAAAAAATCTTAGCAAAATAACATCCAGCAAATCAATATCACTTCGTTTCGTTTGCTCCGCATTCGTTTATAATATCATTTTACAAATCGAGTATCACTAAAAATATAAAAATTGCATTTTGTTCATGTTATCTTTGGTATTATTGGCTACTTAACAACCGGTGGGTAAGTATTAAAATCATAAGAATAATAATTATTTTAAAACTAACGAATCAGTCAAATAGGGAAGTAATTTGCATTCGGAAGTATTAAGTATTACTACAATAAAATGACTAATACTAATAACTAGATATAAAGAGTATTATATAACAGGTCAACAAATTCCCTAAGTCTAAAATCCATGAACAACGTTTTATTTATTTGATGTGTGTTAGATCGCGTCAAATTCTAGATCTAAACCATCGCCACAGTTCTTCTTTAATAGTCGGCACTGTGGTAATAAACGTTCCACGTCATCGAATACAAATCAATCGAGACTGGAATTTTTAATTAAAACATTATTTAATTTGTTTTTTTTTTCATTACAGCGGTGCATTGTTGGCCCAAAGTTGGAAGAACATTGGTCCAACAGGGGTTGACCCAACATTGGTCCAGCACTTCTACGCAACATCTACATACTGTGATGGCAATTGACTAGCATTCTTTTGTTTTTTTTGGTTTATAAAAATTAAATTATTCTAATTTGATGAGGTCCTCATGTTTGTCTTTTTCTTTCGTCATCGTAATTGGCACACCTCTCGCCACCATCAGGTGCTCCGTTGGGAAGTTGTGGACCAGGGTTAAGTGGAACGCCATGTTTGCCGTCGCTACCAAATACTCGCAAATTGCAAACCAGCTGAACGCTGAAATGCCAAATTTGTTTAAAAAACCTACTTACAAATGCGCTTTATGCACTTACCCATATTATGGCACAATAAACGATGTTTTAAGAAGAATCCGATCATTCCGACAGTACACACAATCGAGATAGCAAATAAAAATTTTTTGTACTGCAGCTCCTTCTCCACCCTCTCCAACGTATCATTGGTAACGCCTATCGATTGCAACGCTTTTATGCACGCAATCATATGCAGCAGACTAGTTAACATGAACGTTACAAACAATTTTTCATGTACGGCTACAAACAAGATTATTTTAATCTTACAATTATTAATAATATAATTACAACTTACGATAATTTTCCAAATTGGAAATGTACGTGACGCCGCCGAGCGCCGTCACTTCTATAACATTCAACCAAAAAGCAACATCCAACCAATATTTGGCATCCTTTTTGACCTAATAAATACAATAAATCAATAAGTTACGCAATGCATAATTGAATTAAGCTTACCTTGACATCGGCCATGGGATTAATGAGATTCTGTTGGTAAGCCCTATAAACGGCCGCGATAATATATCGCGGCCCAATATGCAATGCGACGCTAGCACGCCAGAGATATCGCTGTGGACTCACTCCAGTTATGGCACTTATAGAAGGGATTATATTATATACCTAAAAATGTAAAAATTACTTTTAATACAAAATAATATTTACCGATACTTACACGGCAGTGAGTTTCGTGGATATCATCGTATTGAAATATGTAGGCGGTTATGAAACAAATGAGTAAAGCGAAGAAGGGGCACGCCACCGTAACCATGCACAGCTTCTTAAAACTAAGCGAATAGTGAATGGTGATATTGGTCATGTGTTTCGGAGAATCTCCGTCTTCCTTAGCGCTGCTTGGTTTCATCATTTTTATAGTTAAATTATTCCGAATACAAATTATTTATATATTACAGCTTCAATTTTGTTTGATCTCATAAACAACATCTTAAAAATAATTATGCGCCTCATTATTAATCTATTTTTGGTATCTATTTTTGGGTTGCATTTACCGGCTTTTTATGATGTCCATCGTCGCATTTCGAATGTTTCAATGTTTTGTCTGTGAATTTTTTTCTTGTGGGCCCTAAAAAAATATTTTTTTGACATTTCTAAGAGACGCCATATTTGTTATACAAAAGAACAAGCAGCGTGAAGCTAGCAATTAATTGTTCTTATATACAGGGCCATCTAATAGTAATGTAAAGTTAGTATAGAACAAGATGTAGAAGTTGTAGACAGACAACTCGAAAACAAAATCTGTGTTCATTTTGAGATTTTCCCCAAGGTCTGTGGTCGCAAATGTCGAGCTATTCTGATTTCCAGTGTGTGCTCCGTTTTCCTCAGATCTAAGGTAAAGAACGAGAATGAAGAATTTTATAACTATTGTCAAATCTTACATTAGAATACAAAATTTTTATTCACATTTATATTTCGAGCAAAATAACCTTTCTCACTTCTGCTCTCCTGGTACCTAACCTAAGTAAACTCTAAGTTCCGAATAAAACAGACAAATATTCCAAATAGAGTTCCATCACACCAAATAAAGTGATATCATTCCAAATGGAGTGCTATCGCGCTAAATGGAGTGGCAATTAGACGTCCATTACCGGAGTTATAAAAGTTTTCAAATGAGTAAACGTTTAACTGAACAACGGAGCGTCCTTGAAAAAAACCAATGCAATTTTTGAGTTCACAAGCTCAAAATCAATGAGTATGGCAAGTTTCAGCTCGAAAAGCTGAAAGCGCCTTTTGTCTTTTAAAAACATTAATAGCACAATTCGAACGAATTTGTAATCGATGATCATTTTGATAGAATTAAAAGGTACCAGGCAATTATACTTTCTTTATTTAAGAAATTTTGAAATGTGGCCGGTATGAAAATTTAAGAAAATAGAATATAATAAACATGTTGCTAAAACGTAGAAATTCCTCCTAACTAAAACTTAAACTCTAAAATTATAATATATTAATGCCAATAATTTGATTTGCTACTATAAATATGATTTATTTTGCAAGTCCGTGTATATCAATTTGCATTCAATATTGCCAACTGTGAATATTTTTTCTTGATAACCAATTTATTAATTAATTACTCAATTGATGATATTAAATGATTGAAGCGAATTTGTTGAATTATTAATATTAACATAAAGCAAACAAATTATTTCGATTGACTTTTTACTTTTATAAAATTAAGCTGATTTGCTGCTAACTTCACGCCTTCTCACAGATTGTAAGTATAGCTGTCAATCGCTGTCACTGCTTTGCTTTTATATCAGTAATCACATAATAATGAGCAGAGAAGCAGAAAGTAAAATAGACGAGCTCTTGGACAGAATACAAAATGAAAAAAGAAACATGGGTAGCCAACAGATCAGTCCGGAAATTAGTCCGCAGACGCGCCAGCCAGGGGGCCACTTCAAAAACACCTCCAAACTAAACTTAAACTGTAAGCCTATTCAATCATTTTAATATCCACCATACTAATCACCTCACAGTTTCAGGGGATAGCCCTGTTAGGCGGCCTCAAAATTTAGAATTTTCTCAAAGGGCTAGGGATGGTGAAGAATCTGATAAGAACGATAGAAAACTGCGGGAGATTATGAAAAGCAGCGGTAAATTGAAGATACACGATGTTATTTATAATACCGAATCGACGGATATGGAACTGATCGAGCAGTTGGGGTACGGAACGTGTGGCCATGTCGTTAAAATGAGGCACCGATTAAGCGGCGAAATAATCGCAGTTAAAGTATGTTTCGATGAATTTATTATTGCAATATTTAATATATAAATTTTAGCAAATGCGAAGGACGGGTAATACTGAAGAAAATAAACGGATAGTCATGGACATTGAAGTCGTTATAAAATCTCACGGCTGTCCATACATTGTGCAATGTTTAGGTTGTTTTATAACAAAGGCGGAGGTGTGGATTTGCATGGAATTGATGGCGACGTGTTTTGATAAATTGTTAAAAAGGCTGAAACAACCTATACCCGAACATATTCTAGGAAAAGTCACAGTCGCTGTATGTTTTTTTCCATTATTTTAAATCAATTATTAAATGCTTTTTTGCAGACGGTCGAAGCTTTATCGTATTTAAAGGATCACCACGGTATTATTCATCGCGATGTGAAGCCCTCCAATATATTATTAGATGAGAGGGGGCATGTAAAGCTCTGTGATTTTGGTATTAGTGGTCGATTGGTTGATTCGTTGGCGAAAACGAAGAGCGCAGGTTGCACCGCATATTTAGCAGTGAGTAATTGCTTTGTAAATTTTAGCCAAACATATTTATGTATTTATTTAGCCCGAACGAATAGAGGTTGACCCAAAAAGTCCTGATTACGACGTGAGAGCTGACGTGTGGTCATTGGGCATTTCGCTCGTTGAATTGGCAACGGGTTCTTTTCCATATAGGAATTGCCTGACTGATTTCGAGGTGTTGGCCATGGTCGTACAACAAGCCCCGCCCACCTTACCCGAAGATAAAGAGTTCTCGCCAGAGTTTAGACAGTTTGTTAATTTTTGGTGAGTATCGATAATCGTAATGATTTATTATAATTTTTCATATTTTCTCGCGACAGTTTGACTAAAGATAAAAAGGATCGGCCAAAATATGTGAAATTGAAGAACGAGCCGTTTTATAAAAAATATGAAAAGGAGTGCGTTGACGTTGGCGAGTGGTACGTGAACGCGCTGAAAGAAGTGGAAAACCGAGAGTCGTCTAGGTATGTTGCATGGTTAGTCAATTGTTCCTAATTACCATTATTGTTTCAGTTTTTAAGTTGCAATATAAAAAAAAAACAATAACCGTGTTGTGCATGTGTAGAATATTTTAATAGATTGGATTGAAAATTAATATAAAAACCGAAAACATAACAGGTTTCGTATTCTAATTTTATTATATTTTTATTTTTATTATTATTATTATTATAATCAGAGCACGGAATAAATGCAAACATTTTTCAAAATTTAGTGCATATAAATCCGTTTTCTGATTATTATTATTATTAATACAGTAGTTAGTTCACATTAACATTGCATGCACACTCACATTATTAATTGCTTGGATTTGGCCGAGTTTTTTTTTGTAATTATGAATTTTGTTTGCAAAGACAAACAAGTTCGTCTGTGAGGAGGGTGATGCACAGCCGACAACGCTCAGAACCCCCACCGCGGACAACGTTGAATGGAAGCGACGGCCGCTGGGCTGCAGCCGTTCCTCCTGTAGAGCCAGACAAAGCGGCTCCGGGAGACGGTCGCAGCTTCCACATCTCACGCATCGCTTCCTATCAAAGGGAATGCGACAAGCAGCCACGTACTTATTCCCCGTTTCACGCCTACCAGGAACACCTGCACGTTAAAAACAATTTGACATCGATGCAGGATAAATTCACATCTCCACTCATGCAGCGCCGTTCGGACACATCATATTTGCAGAAGCGCGATCGGTGGAACTCGCCTGTGGGTTCGCCACTGCCACTTAGGAATCATATACAGCCAGTGGACGAGCAGCCAGCACCCTACAATTGTGGAAATACAAGCCCCATTGTTCTGCAGAGATTTTATCATCAGCAGAAACAGCAGCAACAAGCCAAAGAAGCTGAGGAGTATTCAAAATGCGACGGAGGTGCGTAAAAACATTTCTAATATTTAACCTATTCAAATATTCAAGCTTTAGGTAAGAAGAGGATATCTTCATACATTAAGCTCCAATTGAATAGCACGGGAAGGTCGTCGAGGCATCAAAGCCCCGAACCACCGCCTCGCTACAATAGGGACACCCAAAGCCCTTTAACGCTCCGAAGGCATTTCTTCGAAAGCAGCGCAACTACATCGCCATCTTTATCTAGAAGGTATGCCATTGAAACATGCAGAAAAATAAAATAATTACGATTTTATTTATATATTGTTTTTGAAGGTATATATCTCCGACGCCTCCAGTGCCTCCTCCTCGCCGCCTATCGGAAAGTACATCAGTGCCGGGTTCTCCGCAACATCTTAGGACACGTTTCCATTATACGCCCGAACCTCAACGAAGACTCTTTCAAAATAACGATGTGTCATAACAGAAGCCCCGATATTTGATTTTTAGTCCACATTTGTACATATAAATAGTAACATTCGCATTAATTAGCAATCGTTGCCATTCATATTTTTCAAAGACTGCTGCTGTTCGGGGGTTGCCAAAACCTTATTTTTTTAAACGTAATTTTTAATTTTATTTAAATCGACCTTCTTTACTCTAGTAAATAAGCGTCGAATTTTAAACCGCAACCCCAAGTGTTTATTATTTTTTTCGCTCGCATCATGGCCGAGGATTTATTTGGACTGCAAAATAAACGTTTCTTTTACATTTTGTAACCAGTAATGAAGTAACAATTTGAGATTTATTCGAGAAAATTGAAGTCCATATAAGCTCCCATGAAGGTGGCCTAAAAATGAATTAAAAAAACTTGCTAGTCCTTCGTGTACTGTATTCATTATTTGTTCAATCATTCTTATCATTAAGTATTATTTAATTATAATTTTATTGTTTTGTTTCTGTCCGACTCGCATCATACTAATGAATATTGTGCACGCATATGCAGAAACAATTTTAAATAGACTCGCCCCCTCTACCCTCTTTTATTATTTTTGTTTTGTGATGTTGCTTTGTAATTGATTTTATTTCGAAATCAATGTATCTCAACCAAATATTGATTTTAGCTTTGGTTCAATCGAACAAGAGCATAATTGTTATTGTATATAATTTATTGTAGATGCCATGAAGATTAAAATAAACTATATTGTCATATTTGTTTAGAAGCAATAATACCCATTACAAATAAGAACTATGTTTCAAGAAGGAGGTAAGTCCACTATAGGATCAACTTTTTATGCTCTATCAATTGATGCAAGAACACAAGAAAACCAAGTATATATGTGTACAAATATACCTTATAGGTAGAGGTTACAATGGTTTATTAAATATCTCAAATAAACCAAAATCCACTAATAAGATATGGAATTGTTAGTCAAAAACTTCTAGAACTCTATTATCGTATAAAATGTTTTTTGTCATAATTTTTTTTTTTATATAAAGGCCACTTATACATGATTACCCCCTGTAGGATATGCAACACTATGTGCATATCTGTAATTTTGTACTGGTTGCATACTTTCAAGCTTTGCAAAAAAATTACTGCGGTTATTTTTGATTAAAAACCATATTCCGTTGCAATTCCTCGCTCTTTATGTGCACTGATTTTAACGGGTAGTTAAAATCTCCATTCGCACTTAAGGCGTGCTAGAAATATATTGCAAAAAAAGTATCGGTATTTTCCACCAACCATAAACTGAAAAGGATTGCAGCGCCAAAACAAAAATTCGGATTTTTATTGAACTAAGAAAAAAATGTAATTTTAAGCGGCCCTGTGCTCGTTTTGTCGTGCAGCGATCAGGTTTTCGAGCGATCGCAGTGGCCCAAAAAAATTATTAAACTCTCAAAAAACATTAGTTCCTAGTTTTGTTGTAATTTTTAATAGACGGCGCTGCAATCGGCTTTTGACCGAATGCAGTGCCCCCAAAGAAATTTGCGGATTTTTTTTTAACTAATAAAAAACTTGTATCAGTTTTTTTGTAGATGGCGTAGCAATTGCAAATTTTTTTAAACTACAAAAAAATAGTTTCTACTTTTGCCGCAATAGTAAACGGCGCTGAGATCGGTTTTCGAGCGATTGCAGTGCCTCCAAAAAAGTTAGCGGATTTTTTTTGAACCAATAAAAAGTTTATAGTAATTACGAGTTTTGCCGAGTTTTAGTAGATAGCGTGTCGATCGCAACGTCCCTAAAATTTTGCGGGATTTTTTAAACAAAAATATTGAGTTAGTTTCGACTTTTGCCGCAATTATTCATCCCGTGGCGCTGCGATCGATTGAGAAATGACGTAGCAGCGCGGAAATTTTTGAAAACTAAAAAATACGTTTTCCAATTACATTTGTTTGTGCGTTTCATTATTTCTGATAGTGTAGATTTTAAAAGAACCCAATTTTTATTTTTCCTCTGATAAATTGCGAATTGTATTTTCCAAACTAATTTAATCTTACTTGATCCTGTTTTGTATCGAACATGCTAACTTAAGTGGCAGCTGAAAAACATGCAGGTCATAACACCCCTTCGAGGTATGCAACACTATATGTTGCCTGTAACTTTGGTTACAGACTTTTAGGCGGCCAAGCAGATAATTACAAACATGCAACAAATTACCTACCCATCTAGAACAATATGTTTAGCTTTAAATGAATGCAATAATTACAATAGAAAGGGTTTGCATATAAAAAAATAAACAAATTAGTATCGTAATGCTCCTAAAAATCAATTTATGGCACATTAACAATTAAACAGTCAGTTTTTATTCATAAGAAAAATCATATAAATAATTAGGCTAAATTAATTATACTTTACATTGGTGTGTGAGTTCGTGTATGGAGAGGGGAGGACAAAGATATAAGAAACAGGGACATGTTATATTTACCGTTCAAAAGCATTTATGTACACAATTAATTTGATCAAGATCAGTAATACTGGAAAACTAGAGATGATTTTGTAAAAACGACAGCAACGTAGTCTCGCAATGTTTGCTGGCGTCTAAATGTCGGAGCGAGTGCCTCTCGTTCGGGTAAATTTGCAACTGGTACGGCTTGCCCGCTTTAACCATGCTGCTAATCAATTGACTGGTATGGTAAAAATGGACGTTTTCATCAATCAGACCGTGTATTATGAGCAGACGATTCTCCCTACAATAACACAATTAGTTTGAATAAAAAGTTTTTTGATTACTTACTCTTCGGGAAATTTATTAATATAATTAAGTACAGATCCTTCGATGTAACCTTGCGGATTGTGTTCTGGTAAATCCATATACCTTTCCGTGTAGCCGGTATCGTATAAATTCCAATTGGTTACGGGTGCGCCAGCAATGGCCAATTTAAAAACGTCGGGATGTTGCACCAACCCCATCAAGCTTAAATATCCACCGTAGGACCAGCCGTGGATAGCAACACGTTTCAAATCGATATAACCTAGCGTATCAGATAACCATTTTAAAACTTCCACTTGATCGATGAGTTCCACGGTTCCCATTTTTCCACGTAGGTAGCTTTCAAATTCCAAGCCTCGGTGTTGTGAGCCCCTGTAATCATATGGTCAGGAAAGAAATTTAAATATATCAATTTACCTAGAATCGACTGCGATGACGCAATACCCTCTAGCGGCCAACATGTGCATTCGCAATTGCCTCATTCCTTTAAACGTGTTGGAAACTAATTGCACCTCCGGCCCACCGTAAACGTTGAGTATAGTAGGGTACTTTTTGCCCGGCTGAAAACAATGCGGCTTGAACACCATCGCATATAAAGTATGACCGGCTGAGATCGTGTGTGTGAATAATTCTGGGCAGTAATTTTTGTTTAGCATCGGCGCCGATTCTTGGAGATAGCCTAGTGGTGTTAATTCGACGCCTTCCACTGTCCAGTCGGTGTGGGTTATTCGGAACACTTGACATGCAGGTATTTTTTCTATGTTGCTGTATACCGTCACCAACATTGTACATTCCTGTAAAATAATCAAATTGAAATATACTTGAGGTTACTTAAACGTAAAGCGTTTTCTTGGCCGTCAAAAATCCACAAAAAAAAAACGTTTATAAAACTTGGAGTGGCTATATATTTTGCTAGTCGTTTTCTTCATTTCAAAAGCAATTCCTGATTTTTGCTTAGTTTTCTTACCCGATTAAAATCAACTACGTATGAGTATCCGGGTCTTGTAAGCAATCGAACTTCGCCAGGACGTCGCAATGAAACGACATACAAATGCTTTTCTAAAACGGTTTCCCGTAATCCCATAAAGTAAACGAGTTGCTTCCCACAATCGACCCAAATACCCTGAGGCTGCACTTCCCAATCTCCGTGCGTCAAAGCGACTTTGTGTAATATCTTCGGCTGCAAAGAAACGTAATCCATGGGTTCGGTAAGTCCATTGGTGTACGGTAAAATTTGAGCGGTAACCAAATATAAATGTCTGTAACCGGTTTCCTCGCTGGCCCAAATAAACTGCACTTCGTTATGTTCCTGACTAGGCAAAAAATATAAAAGATCATGCACGTTGACCCAAACACAAGATTCTTCCGAATAAATCACTTGTACCATGGGATTCCCAATATCCGAGTTGCTACCTTCATCGTACATTGGTAATACTTCAGTAAAATTACTTAACGATAATAAGACAAGCTCTAAGCGTTGCTGCCGCCTGTCCAACAGCTGCACCCAAATATATTCAGAATCGGGCGTCCATCCGGCCCGCACAATATACTCGACCCATGGAAACAGCATATTAATACTAAATTGCAATTCTAGCATGATTATATCCGTTATTTGTTTGGTATCGCTAATACGAAATTCGATTAATTTGAGATACGATTTTGAATTCGCACAACCCGCCCTTGGAAAACGGAACTCCTCCACTTCGCCGCAATCCGACTGCGATGAAGGAAAACAGAATATTTTTACATCCCCATCGTCGACTTCCTCGTATAATACTCGATATACTCCGTCTGAGCCACCAGGTTGCCACCAATAGCCTTGATATCGACTAAACTCCTCCTGCATTACATACGAAGGTACTCCGGCACATAAAGGATCATCGGCCAAATTCCGACCACCTTTATGAGCATACGTTAAGCGCACATTGCAACCCGACACTGTATGCGATACCCAGATATCATGGTTGCAAATATACGCAACCAAATCAGGATTGGACGGGCAGATTTGAGGATTGAGTTTGGCACCGGACGACGTCATCCGTAACTTCGTTGGGAACAACGGCCCGGTCTGAAAAATATTTCAATCAAATTTAAGCACATTTATAATACACAAATTTAGATTTACCGAGTAGCCGTTATCCACACATTGAAATAAACTGCTGCTGGCGGGAAAAACAATTTTTCCCGAATCCGAATGGATTTCGTAGGAATTGATGCCCCACGTAGCCAAACGTTTCCGTTCCCTCAGCAACTGTTCCTCTCGTGAGAATTTATTATTGGACGATATACTAGGAAAATTCGCTTCGATCACGCAATGCGATTGCAATTTCAAGGCGGCATTGTGGCCCTCATTTGGAACGTCGGTGAATAGCAACGTGCTTTCCCATCCGTTCTGAGGGGTGCTTAAAAAATATATCCTTGTACGTCCGTCTTGCAGATTGCGAAAGGATATGTTGGTCGGAACCATTGTGGACAGGCCCGACAGCTGTTGTCGTAAATCACTGACAACAGTTTTCAGCTCCGACCAGGAGAGTTTGCAGTCGGCGTTTTCGGCTTCCATTTGTGCGAAGAAACGGTGTTTTGAGAAATGTTAAAGCATTTAACCTTACTTTTTTTTCTTTGAGAATTTTCTGGTCGGGCCGTGCTAAGTGGACATCGTGTATCACTTAAAAACGCTTCCCCTTGTTGAATGGCACTGGATATGTTCAGTCACGTCCTGGCGAACGATACATGGGGGCACCTAACACTTCGACCCAAATAAAAAGCTAACCTTATCCTATTTTAGTTAGACAATTCATGCAGTGTTGCCACAACATCGATTCGTTGAACAGAAACGGCGTGAAGTTGCTCTGCAACCATTGACCTAACAAAACATAGATGTACATGCAGTACAGGGTGTTAAAGAAACCATTTGTTTCCGTTAATCTTTTTCAAATTTGTGTCATAAGGCTTTGCACACTGATTTAATTAATAATACTAACAGTTCGTTCAGATCTCAACTATTAATATATTTTATATTAATAGTACCTCATAGACGTTAGGCTATGATATAATATAATTTAAAAAGTAATGTTAAAAGATTATTATGCCAAACTTTTTTGTTAGGTCTCCTAATAATTGAAATTGATAAATCTAAATTGAGAAGGGCCCGCATATACATTTTACATTTAAATCTAGAGAGCTTTAAAATCGATCGGTGTTGAAGTGGCATAAAATAAGCTGTGTGCGAGGTACCAAAAAAATAATTTTTTTATTTAAAAAAAAGCCCATGTATGCCGTTATCTATAGTGTATTATATCTTTCAGATGACCGCGGTGGCTTAGCACGTTGACATGGATCCAAGAAGACAAATTTTCAATTACTCTGTCGCATAAATCCGCCTAAATTTGAGCGATGGGTTATATTGACTTCAGCCAAGATCCATTGTGGTTTTTTGGCATAGACTTGAGACTACGAAAAACCCCACAAAACAGTCCAGCGAGATCAAATTGCACGATATTGGTGGCGAATTCAAGTTAGCTCCGTGAGAGATAACTAAATTGAGCTGTGCAATATTGCCAATTGGGCGAGACCAGAGTCTAACTGTAACAACCAACCATATAGTAAACGATTATACAAAACTAAAGTACCTTTTTCCATTATTCTTATTTGATGTAACCCACCCACCCAATTACTAGGTGATCAATTGTAATTGGGTGGGTGATTGTAATTTTCATTCGCATACGTCGATAGAAATATAATAATTACAGGAGAAAAAGGTCACGTAAAATTTTTGGTTGACGAAATTGATGGGTGGCTGGACGGGTTGCTATAGTAAAAACTAGCCTTTTCCATTATCTTTATTTGATGTAACCCGCCCAGCTGCTGCGTGATCAAAGATTGGAATTCACAACAACCTAAGTTGATGCTAATATAATTTGCAAGAGGAAGGAGTCTCGTCCAATTTCTGGATGACGCAATTTATGGGTGGGTGGCAGGCTTGCTATGGTGAAAACTACCATTTCCATTATTTTTATTTGATGTAACCCACCCTTCCACCCGGCTACTGCTTGATAAAAAATTCGTCGATGTAAAATTAATATTTGCAGGAGGAAAGGGTCACGTAAAATTGTTGAATGACGCAATTGCTGGGTGAGTGAGCGGGTTGCTGTAGTAAAAACTAGCGTTTTAGATTATCTTTATTATGTAGCCCACCCACCTAGCTGCTACGTGATCAAAGATTGGAATTCACAACCGCCTAAGTAATATAATATATAATATAATTGCAGGAGGAAGGAGTCTCGTCCAATTTCTGGATGACGCAATTGATAGCTGGGTGGGCGGGTCGCTATGTTGAAAACTATCATTTTTTTAATTATTATTTGATTAATTCATTCGCCTACGTCGATGCAAAAATAGTAGGAGGAAGGAGTCACGTCCAATTTTTGGAGGACGCCGTTGATGGGGCAGGTGGGCGGGTTACTATAGTGAAAATTACCATTTTCCATTATTTTTATTTAGTACAGTACAGTGTGGACAGTTTTCCTTAATTTTTTGATCGATTACCTTTGACACGTTTGTTGCTAGAAGCTTGGATCCAAAGGAACCCAGTTTGTTCTATGACACAATTATGTTTTGACGTTACGAACGTAATTACGCGAGTATAGCTATAGGAGAAAACTGCTGGTGTTAAATTTTGAACTGGTCAAATACCCACGTAATATGTCAGAAACATATTATTTTTTCTAAAACTACCGACAGATCGCTTGAGTTTTGTTTCCCCCATTAGAACTTCTCAAAAGCGCCATCTATTGGTTCTTGCCTATATACGAGTTATCTGGCGTATTATTTCAAACAACAACCGCCATCTATACGTCAATTCGGGTAATTCTGGGACTATCCTCGTGCTTAAGGATGCCAGGCAAATATACACGCATAATGCAAAAACATACGCCGAGTAATGAGCATGGGTGTGTAAATAACTAGTTAACATGTTAAAAAGTTCGTACCTGAAATGAGTAGATCGTGAGCAGTCAGTCGACTAAAAATAATAAAGAAAAATACGAGGTGGCATCAAAAAGGAAGCTTGCTACGGGAATCATTTTCATAATGCTTTAATTATATTGCATAGTTAAATTTACAATAAAACATAATAATGTCGTTATAAAACCAAGCCACTTGGATAATTTGCATGAACCTGGCATGAGTTCTGTGCGATTCACAACCAGTTAACAATATTTTTCTTTATTATTATTATTATTTTAATATTTTTTTTTATATATCATTTACATGCACACTCTGGCTAACCAGACTGTAGCGTAGACTTATAAATTATTGTGATTGTTGCTAGCAGTTTTACAGTACACAGTAACCACAGAGCAACCAGTCGAGTGGCGCAATTACAACAACAGATTTTTTGGGCGACGGAAGTGGGGGTGGGGAGCCCCGCAGCGCCCGGACACTTTAGGTTAGTCTAGATACAGTCACTGGAATTATTCATACATTACGAACCAAACCGAACAACCATTAAACCAAAAAAATTTGTTTCTTTATCACATTAATCCACGTGTCATGTAATAATTTCAAATTCAAATTTAAAATTGACTCAGTACGTATAGAATTACACAACCCCGGACTAACGACATTTATTTCATTTTATATATTTTTTTTTTCGCTTTGCTATTTTACAATTTTCAAAAAATAATAATAAGCAAGAAGACAGAATAAAGAGTTTCATATTAAGCATATCTCTAAATATTTTAAATATAATAATATAGATACATGGTACTGTATATATATACTTTTTATATATAAACATGATGAGTCAAGGTCAGGCCAGGTCGTCATCGAAGATCATATTTACAATCACAACCACATCGCTACAGCAGCGAATGACGGACAATCTGATTGGCAGGAACAGCATTGCTACTGGACAAATATACATATACATACACTAACTAAGCGGAATAATTATAATAAAAACAGATATAACCCAGCTCAGGAATGAGAGACAGAGAGATGCCATCACAGTTCGAACGCTTTTATATACTTTCAACATTTCTTTTAAATATACATTGATATTAACCGATTGGTTCAGGAATGCTACCACCCCGGCCTAATTGACTTTCGAAAACGCTAAGTACCCACTTCCGGATTCAGAAACCTAAAATGGCCAGTGTGTAAGTGTTGCAGAGTATCGCTCCTCTTCATTTAATTTAACAATTGATTTACGTCCGTACTGCACGGCGGCCATATACGCACTACAACGCGCGACACTTAGTCGCCTCCCCACCACTGTAGCCGGTGTTGAACCGCGACTGCAGAAATGCGGGGAGACAAAAGATATTACAAACCGAGTTTCAAATTTGCAATTAACTACATTAGCAAAGAAGAAATTAAAACGTAAAGCCAACAATGAAAGGTGTGCACGCATAAAAATTAGTGGTAAACTTTAAAGTAAAATTTGCAACAGTCTTAACCTCTTGTTGGCGGTTAGTCAATTAGACATTAATACTGTGTCTGAAATGAAAAATAAATATATTAAAGTACTGTACAGGTTGGATATTCTTGGTGTTCGGATTACACATATTCCAATCGTTTGATTATTGCCGGGATGGTAGCGCTAATCCGAACGAAACAAATTGCACGTGACCGGCCTGAAATATTTTATTTGCTCAATTGATATTGGCCATAAATTAATTGTAAACAATTAAGCTACAATCCGAACAGTGACGTAATTTAGTAGGTGGTAAGCCTGTATAAATAATAGTTTGATTGAAGGAAAAATTTTCTCATTGAATTGGCAAAAATACGCGTATCATTTGAGTATCAAAAATATTTGAATCCTAAGCGTTGCAAATGCGAGGGGAATCCCCCGACTGGATTGTCAAAACTACGAGGGCAATTCGTAGCTTGCGGGCGTGCCAAAAATCGGAGTATAAGCTTCTAACAACAGGTTTGCGATAGAATATAGAACAAATGAATGAAGATTAAAACATAAAATTAAAAATTTGCAGAATGGAAAACCAATTCCATTTACATCCAGATTTGTAATAAAATATATTATAAAAAACCAATTTTAACCCAAATATAACTAAAAAGTGGCAACAATCACAAAAATGGCGCAGTCCCGGCCGATTTTACTATAAAATACGATGTGGCTAAGCTATCGCATGCGCATTAGATCCTATTAATTTTTTTCAAGTTAATATATGCTAGTGACATCTATTATAAAAACGGCGCAGTTGCTGGTGGTTCTACAATTATATTAACGTGAGTAAAACTTCATCAACAGATCATCCTTCAAACTTATCGAAACTGACAAGTTCGAATGTAATAAAACATTGACAAATAATATCTGCGATCAGCAAAAAGGCGCAGTCGCAAGTAATCTTATAATTAAAAACTGGGCAACAATATTAAATTTAATATTGCAATGTAACAGCGAGACAAAATTAAAACGACGCAGTCGCCAGAGTGTTTGAGCGATCATGTAATAGGATGCTTCAATACTTAGTTAGCCGGAGCCGAAGCAAAAAAAAAAAATGTAACAGCAAAATGGCGCAGTCAGTCGGATTTTTAAAATTTTACACAAAACGGCAAATTTTACGCTAGAATTTAAAAGGAAAAATTAAAAAATGTCGCAGTCTCCAATGATTTGTGTCAAATGGCTTAAACACACCGTTGGGCAGAATCAAATTAAAAAAATATAACAGCAAAGTGGGTAGTCGTAATTTTTAAATAACGAAGTAGTGACTAATTCAAAGTTATGAAAATAGTGCGCAGTGAAACTTTCAATGGCCATCCAAATGGCGCAGTCGTAAATTTTAAATAATATTTCATGTAATGTAAATCAAAATGCCGCGAGCGACTTCAGTAATTTATTTAAATAATAAATTTGTTTTGTGTAGTTTGTATAAAGCTTGTATAGTTAGAACTGAAAGTAGAAAAATGTAAAACCGGCGCAGTCGCAGAGAATTTACTTAACATTTTATTTATCAAGTTCCATTTTGTTTTAAAATGCATGCTATATTTCGTGGTTTTGATTTTTTTAAATCTCGATTTTGATCAATTTTAAACACCCACAGAAACGGCGCAGTCGGTAATATTTTGATTTAAAGTTTCCGTTATAAAAGTTTTGATTGGACACGCAACCGCGATACTTCAACAAAAATTGTTAGAACTTTATTTTATTCCATCCGCTGGTATTTTTAAATTTAAATACACCAAAATGGCGCAGTCGGTAATATTCTTGATTTTAGTAACGAATGGTTTCATTGATAAAGACGCGACCGCATTCGATAATTAATAAAATATGCAATTTAAAAAATTAATTTTATTTCATCTTCTGGTATTTTTTAATTTACCAATACACCAAAATGGCGCAGCCGGTAAAATTTTTAATGTGATTTAGTTTGGATGAACAATAAACGGTTTAATTGATAAAGGCGCGACCGCATTCAGTAATTAATAAAAAGGGCAATTTAAAAGTGAAGCTTGTTTATTTTTACTGAACTCTCTAAATTGGTTCGTTGAAGCCGGTAATAAAATTAATAAAGTTGTAATTAACAAATCTATAGTCGCAGAAAGGGGATTTACAAAACGGCGGTTTTATATATATACTACGGCGGTATATATATACTAATGAAGAAATTTTGGGAAATTTGATTGGTCGCAAAAACGGCGCAGTCGTAATTTAATCCTTGCGGCTGCGCCATTTTCGTTTCGAATTAATAAAAGTTATTTTGATTTGATAAAAACTTGTTGCAAATCTGGATGCAAATATCAGTGTTGGGCCGATCGCGCGGAGCATTCCCGAACCAATCATGAAAATAAATTAGCTAATGTCTTTTTAAGTTTAATTCCATCTAATTAAATTACTACGAGGGGTATGTAAAATATATCGTTTTTTGTCTAAAAAAATATCATCAGGTTCTTTCAATATGATTTGGCACAGTTTTCAATTAAAAAAAAACGAGAGAAAAATTAAAGAGGGAAGTAAGTGATGAGAAGATTGGAAGCACGGACAAGACAAAACAAGTGGTAACTGTAAACAAATGGCAATACACAATGGACAAAACGAAAAGTTTCGCAAAAAATATTTTTTAAAGCGGCGAGATTAATCAAATCAATAAATAACAAACAATTTTCCTCCTCCCAATAAACGATTTCTGTTTTGTTTTTTTTTTTGGTGTTTAGTTTAAAAGGCAACCATTATGGCACATAACTCATTCATTTTTCATATTATTAATGTGCTAATTTTTCGTTATATTTTGAAGCTATTGCACAGTGAAGAATAAAATATAAATAAACAACCCCTCATTTACACAATGAGTCTAATCTAGAAACCGCAATAAAATTTTTTCATTGAAAATTGTTTATTTAAATAATAATAATAACACAAAAATTACAACATAATTATAGTTAAAAGTCGGCGAATGGTAGACTCAACCGCGCACAGAGATTGGTTTAAAAAACAGGTTTCTAGAAATAAAATCACTGTATAAATATAAGTTCTCCCCAATTAATAAAATTCGGGGAAGAGAAAGCACTGTGCCACGCTAAAAAAATAATAATAATAAAATAAAATAATAACAATATAAATAATTGATTAATCTACATGTTAATTATCAACCATCAGTTTGCATGCAAATTACGGAAATTCGTATCACAATCATTGAGCAAAAAATCGCCATTTTAAGCATTGAATTTAGTTCCAGTATGATATAATTCCAATAGTATATATTATATTCCAGGTCCCGAGATTTTTTTTGTTCTTTTTTTTTTCGTTTTGATAAATAATTAACATGATTTTATAAATTTACAAACAAAACTAAAAATTAACACATGTAATTAATTAATGCCTTTTTTTTTCATCAAAATTTTCAATAAAATAATCAATCGACGCGCCCAAATGAATGCGCACGCGGATTACTATGCTCCCAATTAATTTTTTTTTTCAGAATTATATATAATATACTTTTTTTGTGCATTTTCCGGTTTTTAAAAAACACTTTCTCAAAACTCGCATTTAGATTATGATTATTATGTGATGTAAAAATGGTGTTGCCTGATGTTGTTTTCGGATGTCCATAGCAATGCAGTGGGGTGGTGGGGAGGGCCTGTGGGCCGGGATCCAGGGTCAGTACTGATTATCCGCCATCACTTGGTCGTACTCGGAGACGAGCCGCTTTATGTGCGACAGCTTGTCGTGCAGATACTGGAACCTTCGTTTGGCCTTCTGGTGGTCTTGGTCCTGCTTGTTCTGCTGATACTCTTTTACTATTTGTTTCTTTATATCCTGCAACAAATTCGACAATTTTCATTTGCAGCAACAACTACAAAACTAAAATAACAGTATGCACATCTAAAAATAGTAGGATCTGGAAACATTAGGCATGTTCCAAAAACTGGTTCCAAACTGTGTTCCAACAAATTAGTCGCAGGACTAATAAATAATTTCACACACCCGATGACTGTTCGTGAAATAGTTCTGGACCTGTCGAAATAGGTCCCTATTTGCGAGCAAGATTTCAGACCAAATAATATAGAACTCATTCATATCCTGTCCACAACTAGTTCGTAAAACGCGTGTTTGACAGAAGCTACAACAAGTCTGACGTCATCAACATGCACACTTCAAATTAGCTGTGAAGTTAGTCTCGACAAAATCAATAGCATTACATTGTACATCACAATGCTACCGTTATGTGCGAGCTTCAGCAATAGACCTGACCCATACCTCACATCGTTCAATTCGCCTTTACGACGTATGTGTAAAAATAGGTTTTCCTTGAGACGTCAAGTCGTAAGGGCAGCACACGTACACCATTTGCGTTGAAAATAGCAATAATTTAGCTCAATACGTCTAGCCGTCTCAACAAAATCCTAGCTTAAGATTAAGCTAACACGTTCGCGCATGGCCACCAACTCAAAGACAAAAAAATTATGGCCAGTTTTATATTTCAGTCGACGATCTTATAGAATTTTTCTTTTTCGTCGTGAGACGCCTGTACATAAGAAACTTAAAATCCATATGCAATAGAAAGAATGGTGCATTGAAGGAAGTGTGGAAGGTAGTGCTCAGAGAGATTGGTTTTGGCAAATAGAACCAAGCTTCTCGTTTTGTCACTGTTAGACTAACTAACTAAGGATTCCATCAGTAGCACTGAATGGTACTGTCCGATGTTTCAAAGTCCTTCTTAAAGTAACCCACAGAGGGTGCCAGACCCGTAGGACTTCCGCCGCACGTCGAAGGAATCTCTCCGACTCAAATATCTCCCTTATTTTGCATAACCCTGTATAATATATATATTTTTTGTAAGAAATTCATCAAATATCTAAATGTTTCAAATATTTTGGACAACCCTGTATTGTCTAATTATTTTCATTATTTTAAACAACCCTGTGTAGGATATATAGAACCAAAAAGCTTTTTTTGCAA
>JARJEC010024451.1:0-13755 GCA_030264575.1 Tachinus sp. AB-2021
AAGAAATAAGATGTGATTTAGAAAAAAATCCACCTGTTAAACCACCCTATCTTTCCTTAATGATTGTGAAAACCGGTGGCCAGAAGTAAGAAAAAAACCTGGGCTATCTTAATTCCAAGCCTAATTGCCATCTTGCTGACAATTATTTTATTGTATTGCAAGACCGAAGAAACTCTTGGCTTTTTGCAAGGGCAAGCTCTTCTTAAAGTCGGTAAACCGATGCTTAGAATGCTTTTCTTCATGGCCTTAGGCTTGACTGTAGCTATGCTGATAGAGGCCTTAGGCTGGACAGTGTTTTTGGGCCGCTTAGCTTCCCCTTTAACTAAAAAAGCTCGTTTACCCCAGGCAGCGGCGGCCAGTTTTACCACAGCGCTGATTTCAAGCCCCGCGGCAAACGGGCTTTTATCAGAAGCTTTAGACAAAGAAGAAATATCTCCCAAGGCCTTGGCGGTGGCCAATTTACTTAATGGCTCATGGCCTTCATTTATTGTCCACTTGCCGACCACCTTGGTGGTGTCAACCAGCCTAGCCGGCAAAGCTGGCCTAGCTTACACCTGCATTATGTTCACAGCCGCAACCCTGCGCCTTATTGGCGCAACAATTTTAGGGCGTTTAATTTTGCCTGAAATTAAGACAAGTGGAAAAACTACTCAAGAGGCCGGGGAGAAAAAAAACTTTAAAGAAATTTGGCCTGCTTTACGGAAAAGGATTAGCCGCCGCCTTCTAACACTCATCAGTATGGCGGCCCCAGTTTATTTTATGGTCACTTTAGCTGCTGAATTAGGTTTTTTTAAAGTTTTAGAAAATTTTTCAGCAGCTCATCTACCAGATTTCTTTTTACCTGTTGAAGCTGCGGCCTTAATTATTTTCTCTCTAACTGCCGAATTTTCCTCAGGCTTTGTGGCCGCTGGGGCCTTGCTTGAAAATGCCACTTTAAATATGGCTCAGGCTGCGGCAGCCCTCGTTATCGGCAATATCATGGCTACGCCAATACGGGTGCTTAGATGGCAACTCGGAGCATTTATAGGTTTTTTTCACCTGCGGATGGGATTAATTCTTATTGCCTGTAATCAATCTTTCAGAGTTTTAAGTTTAATTTTGGCTCTTTCATTTTTTTGGATTATTTTTGCCTAAAAACTAAAAAAATACCTAATTAGCTCTCGATTAAACCGATAATTAATGAGCATTGAAAAGACTATACAGAGCCCGTTTAACAATAGGGTAAAAACTAAACTGTAGTAGCTTAGTTTTTACCCTATTTTATGAACTCAATATTAAAAAAAATATTTTGAAGAAAGTAAAAAATTACTTGTTTCCATTTTGTTTTACCGACTATGCCTCAAGCATAAAACAGTATAAACAAAGCCCGAAGGGGTATTGCTCCGCCGTAATATCTAAATTACCCAGCGTCTCGGATGGGACGTTAATTTATTGTCTCCTCACTTTTTTATGACAATTAAAATTCACAGATAAGGTTTACGGCTCAATAATTGCTTATATTTAATAATAAATAAAATATCTACTATTTTCATACTGCCGCTTTTGAATATAGGACCAAAACTAAGGAGCTTTTTTTTAAAATGAGCCGTCGAAATATAGTTATTTCTTGTATATTTGTTTTATCTTTTTTATTTATATCTAGTATTTTTTATTTTTCAGATAAGAAAATTGAAAATAAAATTAACGAAACTGAAGCTCTAACAGTTCAAGCCATCACAGTAGTGCCCCGACTGGAGGTCTCTGGGCAAGTTAGGCCTCAGAAAACTTGGGCTGCAATTTGTCAAAATGAACAAAGCCGTGTGGTTTGGGCTTCCCCTAAAACCAACAATGGGCTACGTGTTGAAAAAAATGAAGTTTTGTTAAAATTACGCGTTAGGAATAATTCCAACAATAAAAGCGAAGTCATTGATATTGTGGCTCCCTTTAAGGGCCTGATAAAAATTTCAAATATAGAAATAGGGCAAGAACCCCTCTTGGGCGCAACCATGCTCACCCTAGATTCGTTAGATAATGCGGAAATTACCATAGGCCTTAATAATGAAAAATTGGCTATGTTGACTGATTTAAACCAAACAAAAGAAGCCTTGGCAACGGCTGTAAAAAATAGTTTATCGCAAGCTTGGGTGGAAGTGCTAGCTGAAGGAAATAACAAACGCCAAGCTGCTAGGCTTAGCTCTCGCCCTGTCTCAATGAGCCCTAAAGGCTTGCTGGAGGCCTCTCTTCTTATTGAAGAAGCCGCTTCGCCAGGCACTCCTCATCAGGTTTTCATAAATGCCCCAGCTAAAAAAAGCCAAATTGTCATACCCCGCCAAGCCCTTAACGACGAAGAAGTTTTTGTGCTTGATTCTAACATGCGTTTAAAAAAGCGCCGAGTTAAAGTGTCTTATACTTTAAATAAGTATGCGGTAATCAAAGAAGGTTTGACAGAGGGGGAAACCCTTATTATAGGCGACAGCAATTTATTAAAACCTGGCGAGCGCATCAGTCTAAATATGGATAGCCAATTTTATCAAACTGCCATAAGCGACTTAAGCTAAATTAAAAGGGGCTAAAGCCTTTAAAACTTCTGAGGAAAAATATAAATCAGCGTGACTGCGGCGATTTTCCACCTAAAGACAGTTTATAGGCTAAGCGGGAATAACGTCTTAATTCAGCATCATTAGATGCGGCCCTGCGCAAGGCTTGAGCAGAGCCAATTATCACCACAAAACGCCGGCCTCTGGTAATGGCAGTATAGAGAAGATTACGCTGAAGCATGATATGGTGGGCATTAGTTAGCACTATAATCACAACCGGAAATTCAGAACCCTGTGATTTATGTATACTAATGGCATAAGCGAGGGAAAGTTCGTCTATATCACTGAAATCATATATTACTGCCCGCCCGTCAAAATCGATAGTCAGCTCTTGCGCTTCAAAATCCAAAGCACTTACTCGCCCGAAGTCCCCGTTGAACACCTCTCTTTGGTAATTATTCTGAAGCTGAATAACTCTATCACCCACTTTAAAGGTCTGCCCCAAACGCTTAAGCCCTTGGCCAGATTTAGGATTAAGGTGCTTGCTTAAAATTTGATTAAGATGGGCTGTCCCTAATTCCCGCTTATGCATGGGAGTTAAAAGCTGTATATCTTCCATTGGGTCAACGCCCAATTTTTGCGGTATTTTTTCCGCTGCCAAGTAAATAATTTTTTCTTCTATTTTTAAAGGGTCATTCTCTTCAATGAAATAAAAGTCACCATGCTCTCTATCTTGGCTTGATTGAGGAACAATTCCTTCGCGAACCTGGTGGGCTGCCTTTATAATCTGGCTTCCTTCGGCCTGCCTGTGAATTTCCTTAAGCCGAGATACCGCTGCCACCCCAGACTCCATAAGGTCAGCCAAGACTCTCCCCGGCCCCACAGAGGGTAGTTGGTCATGATCGCCCACTAAAATCAACCTTGAAGTTCGGGGTAAGGCTCCGATAAGCTGCTTCATAAGGGCTAAGTCAAGCATTGAGGCTTCATCAATTAAAAGGAGCTCCAGTTCCAGCCTGTTTTTAGGGCCTCTAACAAAGCCTCCGGCTTGAGGCGAATATTCCAAAAGTCGATGCACTGTTTTAGCGGCAAGCCCTGTGGCTTCGGCTAAACGCCGCGCCGCCCGCCCCGTGGGGGCCACAAGGGCGATGCGGGCCTTAAGGGCGCCAAAAATGGCGCAAATAACTTTTGTAATTGTTGTTTTACCAGTGCCTGGGCCTCCGCTGATTACAAGCAATTTTTTATCTAGAGCCATACTCACCGCTTGAGCCTGGCTTTCTGAAAGATTTAAGCTTAAAGTTTTTTGGGCCCAATTTAGAGCTGCCTCAGGGCGGGGCACTTCCACTGCCGAAGGGCTGTGAAGAATATCTAATAAATCTCTGGCCACCCAATTCTCTGCTCGGTGAAGACGGGGCAGATATATATCAAAGCCCCCTGGAGTATTTTGAGCTTCACTTTTTAGTTTACCCTCTAGAAGCAAACCTGCCATAACTTTTTCAAGTTTTTTTCTTAATTCAAAAACTTCTTCAAGCGCATCTTGCTTAAGCAGTTTAGCTACTTCTGGCAATAATTCTTGCACTGGAAGAAAAACGTGCCCTTCATCTGCGGCTTTATTTAAAACAAAAAGAAGCGCCGCTCCCAGCCTTTGTGGGGCATCTATTGAAAAACCTATGCTACGGGCAGCTTTATCGGCAGTAATAAAAGCAACGCCGGGCACTTCATAAGCCAAGCAATAAGGATCTTTGCGAATAATTTTATCGGCATCTTCCCCTAATTTACGTAAAACTTTAAGCCCTGTTGCCGGCCCCAAGCCAAACTCAGCTAAAAAAGATAAAAGACGCTTAAGCCCCTGATGTTTACGCCAAGAATTTATAATATTTTCTCGACGGATAGCTCCCAGCCCCTCTACTTCACATAATCTTTCAGGATTTTCATCTAAAATAACAAGTGTTTTTTCACCAAACTTATCCACTAAACGTCCGGCTAAAACAGGGCCTAAACCTTTTATGAGCCCACTTCCAATATATTTTTTTAAAGAATTAAGATTTGAAGGCGGGCTTAAACTATGACGGTGAGCCTTAAATTGCGGCCCATATTTAAAATTTTGAACAAATTCACCCTCCACTTCAATAAATTCGCCCACAGCAGGTGCAGCGAAAGTGCCCACTACGGTTAAATTTTTCTTTTGCCCAGACACTTTAACAGCCATAACCGTATAAGCATTTTCTTCATTAGTGTAGCTTATCCGCTCAATACGGCCGTTAATTTTTTGAATTTTTTTTGTTTCGCCATCAGGCATAAAAAGCCTCAATTTAGCCCACAGAGGGTCATGCACTAAGTAGCCATAAAGAAAATTAAGCTACCTCATCACCTTCTTAATTTAAAGCAGCCAACTCTAGGGCTTTGGCCACCCCTTGGGTAGGAAAAATTTCCGATACAATAGCTGGGCTTATTTTCCAACGTTTTCCATCTTGGCGGATGCGAATATAAAAATCTTGGGTTAAAGGGCCCTCCACCACAAAAGCCCTTAAAAGACCCTGATTTTTTTCAGAATCAAAAATAAAATCTTTAAATTTAACCACAATCTCCCCCACACAACCCTCTGGGGCATAATGTTGCGGGTTAAACTCATCACGGTAATATGCCTGCATTACAAACTCCTTAGGCATTTCAAGAGCTGGGTGAAATTTTTTAACACCATTGACGTGAAAAAAAATGCTGTGCCCCCCCCGCTCCCACTTGCGTTCATATTTGGTATCCATTTCAGCCTCACGTTCTTCTAGATGAAGAAGCAAAGCACTGCTCTCTGCTTGTTCCAAAGTCCATTCCATTAACACGGCGCTATCGCTTACCAAGATGAAACGCCCGTCTTTCTTAAGCCTGTTAGCGACTAAATCAAGAAAATCTTTTTGAAAAAGACGTTTTTTGGCGTGTTTTTCATTGGGCCAGGGAACCGGAAAAAGAACCCGAATCACATCAAGGCTTTCAGGGGCGAAAAGACGCCTCAAGGCGTCTTCAGCTCTCATCAATATAATTTTCACATTGGGCCTAGGGGGTCTAGCCAAACGCCGTAAAGCTCTTTTAGTCGAAGCCCAGGCCAATTCAATTCCCACGAAATCACGTTCAGGGCAGTCAAGGCTTAGGCGATTGATAAATTCGCCGTTGCCAAAACCTATCTCCAGCTCCAAAGGAGCTGTCCTTCCGAAAATATCCGCCCAATTAAGTGGGTGAGGGAGCGATTTAACTTTTAAAAGTGGCTCTAGCGAACGATAATATTTTTTAGAAAAAGCGCTCATTAAATTTCCCGTCCAAATCCTGGAATGGCCCACGCTTTTTCAACTCGACTAAAAATCCAAGTGGCGGCGGTAACCATTGCTAAATAGTATAAACCTGTGACAAAATATGTCTCTAAAAAACGAAAAGAATGGTTGGCGAAGGTGGTGGCAACCTTAGTGAGTTCGGCCGCTGTAATAATGAAAGCCAAAGAAGAATATTTTATTAAATATATAACTTCATTGCCGCAACCACTCCAAGATCTTCTAACAGCTTGAGGTATGATAATATTTATAAAAGTCTGGCCTTTAGTGAAGCCCAAAGCCTTTGCCGCCTGAAATTGGCCCCATTTTATGGAAAGAATAGCCCCACGGACATATTCTGAATGGTATGCGCCGCTACAAAGTGAAAAAACTAAAATAGAAGCCTGGTAAGGAGAAAGATAAAACATCTGCCATAAAAACGGCGGAAGCCCCTTGGCTTCGCACCAAGGCCTTAGCCATAAACCCAAATTGGGCAAACCAAAATATACAAGAAAAAGTTGCACAACTAAAGCAGTGCCCCGAAAGAGAGTAACATAGGCATTAAGCGGCCCGACCAAAAAAGAAGGATATTTACTGCCTCTTACAGCCCCTACTATTATGCCTATCAATAAGCCTAAAACAGCCGAAGGGATGATAATTTTCAGACTTAAAATTATGCCCCCATTTAGCTCACTAAAAAGTTCTTGAAAGAAAGGATCATTCATAAATCGCCGCCCATTAGCTCAGAAAGCTTTGAACAAAAATCAGATGTGCGGCTTCCAGAAGACGGCATTAATAGTTCGGCTGGAGAGCCAGCTTCAGCAATTCTCCCACTTTCCATAAAAATTATTTCGTCTGTTAAATGCCGGGCAAAACCTATTTGATGGGTGGCCATAAGCATAGTCATACCGCTTTTAGAGAGATCAGCGATAACATTTAAAACTTCGCCTATAAGTTCAGGATCAAGGGCGCTGGTGGGTTCATCTAAAAGCATAACTTTTGGATCCATGGCCAAAGCACGGGCTATTGAAACTCTCTGTTTTTGGCCTCCTGAAAGCTGGGCGGGATAAAGTTTAGTTTTGTCGGCCAAACCAACTCGGGCTAATTCCTCATGCGCTCTTTCCAAGGCTTCTTTTTTAGAAATTTTTTTCACTTTGCGTAAAGCAATGGCCACATTATTTTCTGCATTAAGGTGGTCAAAGAGATTAAAATCCTGAAAAATCATGCCTATTTCTTGCCGGAAGGCACAAATATTTTTTCGCCCCATCTCGAAAGCCGAGCGCCCTTCCAAGATGACATCACCTTTATCGGGTCTATGCAAAAAGTGTATACATTGAAGAAGGGTGCTTTTACCTCCCCCTGAAGGGCCGATAAGAACCTTAAGTTCTCCCTTGCTCAATTTAAGGGACACATCGTCTAAAATCAATTTTTCACCAAAAGATTTAGAAATGTTATTAACTTCCAAAATTGGAATCTTCATTGCCGCCTCTCACTACCCAAAAGTTTTAAATACACCCATTGAGCAAATATAGCCCTAAAGGGGCGCAGTTCCACCATGATGCGATTACTTAATTTAGCTAAGAAGTAAATAAATCGCCTCAACAATTTTTCAAAGCCCTTACCGCACTTAGCTTAAATGCCTGAATCAACTTCGGCCAAGCCAGGAACTCGAGTTCGTTCGTAGAGTCTATTTAAGAGTTTTACGCCCACAGTGGTTAAAATAAAATATATTAAACCAGCCAGAGCATACATTAATAAAGGCTTATGATTTGTAGATGATACTTGCTTAAAACGAGCCATTATTTCACCTACGCCCAAGACAAAAGCAATTGCGGAATCTTTTAGCAAAATTGAATATTCATTAGACCATCCTGGGATAGAAATACGCCAAGCCTGCGGCAAAACAATAGTTGTAACGGCCTTAAAACGGCTCATACCCAAGGCCGTTGCCGCCTTAAACTGCCCCGAGGATATTGATTGCATAGCCCCTCTGAATATTTGCGATTGGTAGGCTGAGCTTGCAAGGCCCAAAACAGTGACGGCAACCAAAAAAGGCGGGATGACGATTCTTTTTCCAAAATATTTAATAAAAACAGTTTCTATTGAGCTGGCTAAGCCGTAATAAAAAAGAAACATGAGCACCAATATAGGCACTCCCCTGAAAAACCAGACATAGATGCTAACCAGCCAAGATGTCCAGCGCGGGCCATAGACTTGAAAAGAAGCCATAATAGTGCCTAGGATAAGGCCCATAAACATGGCCAAAGCAACCAAAACAATGCTCATTGCTGCCCCACCCATAAAATACACAAAGGTGGGCCAGCTTATTTCAGTTGATTGCCACCAGGCGCTGAGAGAGAAAGATCCGACAAAAGCATCCATAATTACTTTCCGCCTAAATTTTCATTTTCACTTAGATTTTAAGGATAAAAGCCAAGTGCTAAAGGGGCATTGCTCCGCCGCAATGCCTTAGATTAACTGAGGTCTCGGCCGAGAAGTTAATTTATAGCCCCCTCACCTCAAGGCTACGTAATGCACCTTGGGGCGGTGGATAATTCACCTCAATATTTAGTTATTTTCAAAGACAGGCCGGAATCATTTGAATCCGGCCTGTCTTTAAAAATAACTAAGATAAACCATAAAAAGGCATACACCACTTAATTTTTTAAAGTTTAAAACCTGCTCGGCGGAAAAACATAGTGGTGAGGGGGCATTCACTTCCCAGCCGAGACCTCAGTTAATCTAAGATTTTACGGCGGATTAATGCCCCTTTAAGGCAATATAAAGCCTGAGAGACTCACAAGCTTGATTCATTAACAAACCGGCTGAGGAGCAAAGTAATCTGCCTTAATAAGATTACTTCTTGACTCAGCCGGAGACTTATGAGCGTTAAACTTATTGAGTTTCACCGGGTTTATATTTTTCAACCAAAACATTCCAATAAGGATCAGCCCTCAGCATTTCCAGGCCTTCGTTTACCATTTTCATCGTCTCTAGGTCATCTTTCGCAACGCCAACGGCAAACTCCTCATTTGGTATCCCAGCTTCACCAATAATTTTAACTGCAATTTTTGAGGCGGCTGAAGCAGCCGGAGCGTCATTCATAACAGCAGCATCAATACGCCCGTTCAAAACATCTTGAGCGGCCAAAGCAGAGTTAGCATATTCAACAACTTCATACTTGCGACCGTCTTTGCCATTTGCATCAACCATCTCTTTACCTTCAGAAGTACCGGTCTGAACGCCTATTTTAAGGCCAGTGGTCAAAACTTTTTCAACTGTAAGATCTGACTTTGCTCCAACAACAATAACTTGCTTGGTCACCCAATAAGCATTACTGAAATTTATTTGCTCAGCCCTAGCAGGGGTAACTGAAAGTCCAGAGGCGATCATATCTATTTTTCTGGCTTTTAAACTGGCAACAATACCGCTCCATTCCATAGGCTGATGAGTAATTTTAAAACCCATTTTTTCCGCTATCCAATTCATTGCGTCAACGTCAAAACCAGTCGGTTTGCCGTCAGACCCCACATAGGCAAAAGGCGGAAAATTTGCGTCGATCCCATTGATGTAAACTTTATCTTTCTGCTGAGCCATAGCTGGTGCAGCCAAAAAGAGCCCCATCGCAAAAACAAGTAAAATTCTTTTTAACATTAAAAACCTCCACTGGTTGAAAACATGGCTTTATAAAGCCCTCCCCAGCAATAAATATATATCCCCCAAAAGTTTGTTAGCTCTGGTTCGCTAACATTGGGGAACCAGAGCTGGGAAGTGATTTAATCGCTTACTCACCACAACAGCCATAAACTTTTACTTGACTAAGAAAAGTTTACCCGAACTCTGTTTACTTTTTTTACCTTAAGGACTTATGGTAAATGATCTTATCATTATACCAGATTATGCTTCAGTTTGGCTAGCAAGCTTTTCAAGTAAAACCTAAAGAAACCCAAAGACATATTGGAGCCTTCTGCTTGCCATTATTTAAGCGAGCTAAGCTAGCAGTAAACAAATCACCTCCTTAAATTAAAATGCCTCGAAGGGGCATTACGTAGCCGGAATATCTTAAATTCACGAGCGTCTCAAGCGATAAATTAATTTATCACCTCCTCACTGCGATGTAAGATTGCTCAGTTTTCATCTTTATGATAAACTTTTTATTTTAATAGCCCAATTTTTGCTACAAAATGCTATCTAGACTTTTTACTATTGCAACTAGAGAATAAAATGAAAAACATATCCCTTTTAGATAAAAATTTGATTTTTCTTCTTAGCGGAAATATGTCAAATTCGCTGACGCCATATGCTGACATAGCTGCCAAATTAGGACTTAGCGAAGATGAAGTCTTAAGCAAAATAAAGTATTTTCAAAACGAAAAAATAATCCGTCGCTTTGGCGCAACCCTCTGGCATCAACGCTCTGGCTTTGCGGCAAATGCCATGGTAGTTTTTGAAATACCTCTAAAAGAGGCCGAAACGGCGGGGCTAGCTTTAGCTGCCCTTCCCCATGTGTCTCACTGTTATTTACGCCAAACTGCAAAAGGCTGGCCTTTTAACCTTTACGCTATGGTGCATGCTGAAAGCCGCCCAGAACTTTTAACTTTAATTAATGAAATGGCTGATAGCCTGGGCCAAGCTAAATGGCGCATGCTTGAAAGTTTAAAAGAATTAAAAAAAGCCTCAAGGCGCTATTTTGCCGATTCTTTATAATTTTATCACTTTTAACTAACGCTTAATTGCCGCTTGAAGGCTATCTTTATATCTACCCAATTGACGGATAAAATACTGCCGTAATTTACTTGGAGAAATCTTATGAAAGAAAATTTTAATTTTACTCTGACGGAACTGCCCCATATAGAGCTGGCAGGTGTTTCAGTGCTTACAGATATGGTGCGGGCTCAAAATGATTGCCCCCTGCTTTGGGAGAAACAATTTATGCCTTCCGCCACCCCCTTACTAGAAACCAAATCAAACGGTTGCTCTACATATGGGCTATCTTTTGTCGAAGATGCCGAAAAGTGCAGTTTCAATTATTGGGCGGCTTTACCTTGGGATAAAGAAACCCCAGAGAAAATGAAAAAAATATCCATACCTGCGGGATTATATATAAAATGTGTCGTAAATTCTTTAGCAGAGATAAGTTTAGCTTATCAGGCTACATTTCAATATGTGCAAGAAAGTAACGATTTTGATTTAAACCCTGAAGCTCCATCAGTGGAAGAATATCCGGCTGCCTTTCCCGAACCTGAAACTATTTATTTATATATGCCAATTATCAAAAAAGCGGATTGAGACGAGAAAGAAATTAACGAATGAAAAAATCGAAACAACTGTTTAAAGAAGCTTTAGAAATAATCCCCGGTGGGGTTAACAGCCCCGTAAGGGCCGCCCGCTCTGTAGGGTCTGAGCCAATATTTATAGATCATGGCCGGGGTGCACGCATATATGATGTTGATGGTAAATCTTATCTTGACTTTGTTGGCTCATGGGGGCCTTTAATCTGTGGGCATGCCTCACCTTGGGTGCTTAAAGCCTTAAATGAAGCCGCTGCGAAAGGCACAAGCTTTGGCGCTCCAACGGAAGGCGAAAGTGTATTAGCCCGCCGCATCAGAGATTTTTACCCTAGCATGGAAATGCTGCGCTTGGTAAATTCAGGCACTGAGGCGGGAATGAGCGCTATTCGCTTAGCCCGCGGCTTTACCGGAAGAAATAAAATATTAAAATTTCAGGGTTGTTATCACGGTCATGCCGATAGCTTGCTTGTAGCCGCTGGCAGTGGGGTTGCTACCCTTGGCATTCCAGGCTGTCCTGGCATTCCTGCGGCTTTGGCTGAGCTGACCTTAACCGCACCTTACAATAACATTCCGGCTTTAGAAGAGATATTTAATGTCCACGGAGACGACATCGCCGCTGTCATTGTTGAACCCGTGGCCGGTAATATGGGGCTTGTTTTACCGGAAGTAGATTTTTTGCCTGCCATTGAAAAATTATGTAAGGAAAGCGGGGCTTTATTTATTTGCGATGAAGTTATCTGCGGTTTCAGAATTGGCCTTGGGGGAGCCCAAGCCCACTTTGGCTTGAAACCAGATATCACCATGCTGGGTAAAATCATAGGCGGAGGGCTGCCCTTAGCTGCCTTCGGCGGTAGAAAAGAAGTCATGGAACATCTCGCCCCTCTAGGCGGGGTTTATCAAGCCGGCACTCTTTCAGGGAACCCCTTAGCGGTTGCCGCTGGCCTAGCCGCCATTGACTATTTAGCGGCACAACCGTCTTTATATAATAGGCTGGCCAGCACTTCCAAACATTTATCAGAAGGGCTCTTGGCGCTGGCTAAAAAGAACTCTTTGCCAGCTTGCGGCAATCAAATTGCTTCCCTATCTACCCTCTTTTTTACTGATGGCCCTGTCAGAGACTATGATTCCGCCCTGAAATGCAACACTGATCTTTATGGAGCTTTTTGGCGGGGAATGCTTGAAAAAGGTTTTTATTTCGCCCCAAGCCAATTTGAATGTTGCTTTACCTCCGCCGGCATGATACCTGACGACATAGACGGCACCTTGGAAGCAGCCTCAGCAGTCATGAAAAATCTAAAATAGTAAACTCGAGCTATATATGGAATTATCAATAAATGAAGAACAAAAACCCATTGCGCCAAGATTCAACCCATTATTTGCACTTTTACTTTCAGCCGCTGTTTTGCCTGGCTTGGGACAAATTTTAACTGGAGCAAAAAAGAAGGGGGCGATAATGATAGGCATTGTAACTATATGGCTGCCCGTTGCTCTATTCAAATTATTAACAGACCTTAACAAAATCATGCCCGCCTTGATGGAGCAACAACTAAGCGGCAAAAAAATTTCTTTTGGGCAAGTGCAAGAAATGATGCAACCCTTAGGGGCTAACTTGGCTTGGTTTTTTTTGCCTCTATTTTTAGTTTGGTTTTGGTCATCCCTAGATGCTTTAGTTAATATTTTTAAAAAAAGTGAGAGCAAATGAGGTCTATCTTATTTGATGAATTATTAGATTCCGAAATTGACAGCGTCAGAGCTTACCTTGGGCATGAAGCTATAAGGTCAAGCATTGAAGATTTGTATTGGATAAAGTTGCCACGTGAATTATGGTCTGAAACACAAAAAGAAAATTCAGATGAATCTAATGGGGAAAAAACCGAAGGTTTTTATAAAATAGCTGTAGAAGTAGGAAGCGACTGGGTTCGCTTCGAGTTATTGGTGCGCTCTGATTGCCTTATAAATACAGGCGGTGGGCGAGCTGAGGAAAATCAAGTATTATATGTATTACGCTGGGCTAACAATATGGCAAAAAAATTAAAACTTGCTTGCTGAAAATGCCTTGACCTGCAAGGCCGCTGGCTAATCATTGGAATTACCCCGAAACAATGCCCTTTTGGCCTAGGAAAGGTAAAATACTTATGGCGATAAAGCAAAGAATTTTTTATTATCTGCTTTTAATATGTCTTTTTGTATTTATAACGGCTTGCATTGAAAGCCCACCTAAAGAGATAAGCCTGCCTTCTAATCCTATTGAAAGAGCGGCCATTGCTGGGCTTAAAACAAGCTACCGGGAAAGCACCATGTGGCAAATACAAGAAGCAAAGGTTTTAGCTGCAAAGCCTGTGGCCCCAAACTCATTAGTGCTTCAACACCATGACCCTAAAGAACTATACTGCGTCTGTGTAGAATATGAAGCTAGGTATAAAGTAGATTGGACCACCAGCAAAGGCAGCGAATGGGAACGTACAGTGCGCAATATTTTAGTCATGAAAACTCAATCTGATGCTTACCTAGCTATGAAACCGATGAACATCTGCCCGGCTTTTTGCGAATAGCAAAAGCCGGCATAGGTCTTCCAACTTTTAACGAATTAAGTGCTAAAAAGCGATTCTAAGATATTGCAGCAGAGTAAGGCCACTTCGGGGCCAGTGAAGATTA
>JARJEC010024474.1:0-15432 GCA_030264575.1 Tachinus sp. AB-2021
AAAGTGAAAACCTGGAAAGTAGCCGCCGCAGACAGGACGAGATGGAGCTCGATTGTAGAGGAGGCCAAAGCCCATATAGGGCTGTAGAGCCAAAGGAAGAAGAAGAAGAAGAAGAAGTAGCAGCACGTCTCGGGTTTATTATCCATCCATTTTTTTAATATTAGCTCGCTTGTCCATTTCTCCTTATTTTCTTTACTCCACTGTATCTGCCGTCTTTTCTTTTGTCTGCATCTTTGCTTTTTTTCTTTTCGGATCAAATCCGCGGTGGTTTTAGCCATTCAAGAAGCAACGCACTTTGGCAAGCATATGCTTACTCAAGAAGAATTGAATACATTCCTTTAGCAAAATTTCCCGGAGTTCATAGAAGAGACAGATCTGATAAAAGTATAAAACGTCAGGGGTGCACAATAGGCCCATCAGGACCGCATTGCTGGGACGCTTGGCAAACCACCTCAGGAAAGAAGAAAAAATCTTTAGTTTAGAGTATAATTCCAAGATGTTTAATTTTTTTTCCTATGTTAATTATTTAATCTTTTAGCTGTATTTTTCCAGTTCGCCTGTTAGTCCTCTTTGTCGATATATAGCCATGCCGATCCAGTTCTTTGCGAGCCAGATCTAACCCTTTGTTTCTCATCTATTTCTTTATATATTATCTCAATTGCCAACTTTAACATTTCTATTAGTACTTCTATGTCTATATTCTTGCCCCTCATTCTAGACTAGATTTTATAGTTTAGATCCTAGTGCGGTGGTAACTCTGTGGTCAGCTTGGAATCTGGCGCACTCCTGTAGTCCAGCAACTTGGAAGTCAAGTTAGAGGATGGCTGAGGTTCAAAACTTAGTGGTTGCTATGCCTGCATTGCAACTGGTAGTAATTGCGTTTAAAAAAGATTAGAAAAGGTAATTTATAGTGCAGATTGAGATAGACGCACTCAGGTGTACGAAAAAAATCTTGTGTTTGGAAGTAAAAACTTAAACATTTCATTCTTGGTTTCTCGTTTTAGTTTTTTTAGCTTGTTGCTTCTATAATTGCTTCCCATAGTATGAATTGCGTTTTTTTATATCTGGCGGTACTATGATACAGTGTTCTCTTTACTGTGTGATCCGCTGTTTGTTTCTTTTGCTGTGGCCTTTACCCTTTCAATGGCTCTTAGAGTAGATCTTCGTTTTGTAAACCCATATTGCTTCTTTCGCCAATCCCCTTTTTTTCTATCTCCTGTCCTCTTTATTTTTGTCAAAAAATATTTATTTATTTGTCAATATCTATTTTGTCTCCTTCAAAGTAATTCACCTCCGATATAATGCACTTATGCTAACATTTTTTCCAACCCTCGTAACACTTCTCACATTTGTTTTTTAGATGGTCTTAAACTTGTTCAGCAATGCGGTCTTTATCTCCTCAAGCGTGGCAAAACGTCTTTTCAGTTTTAGGAACTGGAAATTGGGTGTCAAACCCGGTGAGTTCCGGCTGAGACATAATTATGTTGTAGTTTTTGGCAAAAAAAATCACGATCAACAACAAGCAGATGCATTATCGTGATGTAAAAAAATGTATGGAATAAGCCAACCGATATGCTGACATCCTCAGCAACTTCTCTAATCGTGATTCGATCATTTTGCATAACAATTTTCTTCACTGCTTCAATATTTCCTTCGGTTGTTGAAGTGCTGCCGCATCCATTACGGGCATCGTCATTAACATCTTGATTTTTTTGGAGAGCTTGTACCACATATAAACATTTTTTATGTGAAACATCTAATGGCGCGTTAAGACAAAACTTACCATCATCACCTAGGTAATAACGCAAGATCAACTGCTTAAAGTTAGCACAGAAAACATAAACTGGGAATAGCGACAAAGAATACTAGAAAATCAGCAAAAAACATCTCTGGTGTTCAATTTGGAACTATTCAAATGGGGAAAAGAAAACCCGCATTATTGTGAACTGTCACTGTCATTGTTGCTCTTAAAATAACCTCAACAACATACACAATACGTTATATTACTTATAAACAATGATTTTATTCAGTACTCAGCCTCAACAAGCGTTTCTCTCCTTCTTTAATAAGTTATATAACTTATTATATCCAAAATTCGATCTGACAGATTACTTTTCAGTGATCATGCGGGTTTGGTTTCTTCATCAAGCGCCATCTATTGGATTTTGCATTTCTCCTATATCATGAGCGGCAGTGACAATATGAAATAAAAAAAAGGACAGCTTAGTATAAAAAATGTATTTCGATGTTTCAGCAGGTGTCCCTCAACGGTCAATCTTTTTTTTACTCAATCTGGACTTATAAAATGCCATAGTTAACATTTCAAGTACATTGTAGCACTTATTTTTATTTTTAACAGCAAATTTAACATTCTTTGATCTATTTTTTGAATAGCAAAAAATCGCCAAGCACACCAAAACACGTGTAACTTTTATATCTATCCAAAACAAACTAAAAATACAAAATGGCTGATAAAAACAACATATGTGGGGAACATGTGTACCGACATAAAAAATCTAAAGTCCGTTCTCTGCCGCACCTTAGAGATTTGAAATTTAGCGGGTATAGACCATTAAAGCTTTTAAATTGCAGATTTGCAATTATCAAATCGTGTTTTGTTTCTTTGATTTATCGTACGTTCGTAAAAGCGGGCCTTACTAATAAAATATAATTTTGAAATTTTAATTAATAATATTTTAAAATTTACTAAATATGTATAAATAAAACATTTTGTGCCATTTTGATAGCTTTTCGTTTGAAACAAATAATTATTAAAGTATTTTAATTATAAAGTTATACTACTTATTGCGGTGTTTGCATATAAAACAACATGCGCATTACACCAATAATGACGCAACTAAGGAAATTGCACTTATGTCGTGACCGTCCATTGATTAACCGCCTATTCAAATGTGTTCTAATAAACTACATTTTAAAGCTAATGATCTATATTACACCTTCCAAAATTCAAATCTCCGAGGATAAAGCCAAAAATCGCATTATCCTTTTTAGGTTAGGTTAGGTTAGGTTTATAGTGGATAGCTCAGTTGTAAAGCGCTAGTCTAGCAAGCTAGAGGTCGTGGGTTCAAACCCCAAAAATGTGACCAATTTTAATCCCGCTTTCAATCCACTGGCGGTTCGGAAGTCACCTTATAAGTTGTTGGTCCCATCAAAACCACGCTATGACAAGCCATCGGCTTACTTAGGGGCAATGATGTAAAACAAACAAATTAGATGGACCAATAATACTACTAAAAAACAAAACAAAATAATAAATAGAATAATAAATTGCACAGAAAACTAAATGAAAATTTCAAAACATAATTAAAACTAAATAAAGAGATTAAAAACATTATCACAATAAAATGTTTTAACAAAAAAAAATTTAAAAAAGTCAATAAATCAAATAAAAATATCAAATTATTCAAAAGCTTTTATTACCCACTTATTCTGACTATAAATTATATGTTTATAATTCACAGAACACAAGTTTAAAATATTTTTGATCGCCCTGTATAAGAACTACATAGATCGATAAAAAAATACCAATGGAAGAAAAATAAAAGCAACTAAATAGAAACATAACCTCAAATAAATATTTACATTAAATAAATAAATAAAATAAAAACTAAATATGAATAAACCTGAATTAGAAGGGACAGCTCATTTATTAGATGAATTAGATAGTATGCAATAACTTTTAAATAAAATATTTAAATATAAATTGGCAAAATATAATTTTCAATAAATAATAAATTTAAGATTAATTCTGAAACTTGTTTTGTAGAAAAACTAATGGTTCTATTGAGAGATGGAAGGACATTGATTGGATATTTACGAAGTGTAGATCAATTTGCCAATTTAGTTCTGCACAGGACAATAGAGCGCATTCATGTCGGTAGAGAATACGGTGATATACCTAGAGGTGTATTTATAGTTCGTGGTGAAAATGTTGTGCTGCTTGGTGAAATTGTAAGTTTTTAATAACACTAATTGTCTTTTCAAATTAACTGCATCATAGAATGCCAGGCAACAATTTTGTGTTCGATTTATAAAATGCTTCTCAGCTTAGTGCTTGATTTACCATAAAGTAGCACAAAATTAACATTTTATGTGAATTTATCAGCACGATCTTCAATAGCTAATGTTGTTACTGCAAGTGCCACATTTTAAATATATGGATCCAAATGTGTATTATTAGAATTTTTATCTTCATCTTCTGATATAACAATTGCATTATTTTACATTTACTAGAAATTATTTATAAATTTGTGATATTGCTTTTCTTATTATTAAATTTTGTTTATTCTTATAATATCTCATTATTTTTGAAATATGCAAATTGTATAAAATTTGTATTCGATTTATAATACAAAAAGTAACAGAACTGACAGCAGACCAAGCTCGAGCTCAGTGCATGACATAACTATTTGTTAAATTCTACGGGAGAGTCAATAAAAAAGATTTAAAAAATATTCAAAGATCAGATAAATAAAAAAAAATTAAAAGTTTGATAATTAGTTATTTGGGAAAATAGTTTTGTTGTATGTTACGTAAGATTTAACATGTATCAGTTGTCTTGTTACACCTTAAGCTACGAAATAAATATCTTATATATTTTGGAGTCGCATTCACTGCAAAAGCACAGAAAATTGTACAATTTACTAACAATCTACTTATAGGATGAAGAAAAAGAAGCTGGTTTACCTTTACAAGAAGTATCAGTAGATGATATCCTAGACGCCCAACGGAAAGAACAGGAATCAAAACAAGAACAACAAAAGTTGTTATCGAACGCCTTGAAAGAACGAGGACTGCATCTCATGCAAGATCTCACGCACGACGATATGTTCTGATTTAATACGAGAGATCATTTTAATTTATAAGTCAAAAAGATTTTATTCGTAATTGTACATACACGAATAACGCGTTTCCTAATTCATATTTTTTTATGTGTTTATATTATTTTTTATTAATTCGTCATATACACACATGTGATATTGTTAAATGGGATAATTGAATTTTAAAAAAATCTAGTTTTACATTTTTTTATTAATTAAATGTTTTATACGTGTATTGAAATTGAGAAATTTGTGTATGAAATAAATTGATTCAAGATTTAGTTTTAAATTCGTTTTAATTGTCGGTGAAAATAGATTGCGTGACTTTTAAAATAGTCTGATAATAAAAATAAATATGTCTGTCTCACAAAATGCTAACGTGCCTACTTTTTGTTTCATTTTTTATAAATATTATGTCGCTAAGATATAATTTCTATTCATGAATTTTACAACTTTATTAGAACAAAAGCGATAACAGCGTAGCACAGAAAACTAATAAATTGTATTGCAAAAACGATTAATAGTTTTAGTCAGTTTTATCATTGTTCAACAGTCACATGACTTACGCATGGTGGGACAGTCAATTCTCAAATAAACCCGAACTGCAGAGCGTTGGAAATTCATTAAAAATTTGTAGGTTGTGTCCTATGCCAAATAACATAAATTCATTTTTGCAGTGATTTCAGTTGATAATCATAAATAACATATTATATAAGATTATAAATTTATTTAAAAAAGTTTTGTACTGTGCTTTCTTCAGTCATCCCTTTGTTTGTATATACAAATCGTTTCTGTTAAACCTTAACAATAAAATCTATGTACAGAATGTTAATAATGTAAAATAATACAACATCATATATCTGCAACATAAAAATAATACTTAATAATCATATAATAAAAGAAAAAATCTAAAAAGATGTTTCGTAAATAGTGGGTTTGCCATTCTCATCAAACTGTTTTGGTTTTAGCACCAATTTCTTTTCTTCAGCATAGCTATCCTCCGTATCACAAGATGGCGTATTGCCATCCAAACAGTGTAGCAATGAAGTACTCATTTTGCTACTGCTTAAATCTTTAATGTTAGTAGAACTGTAATCATCGGTACGACTGGAGAAACTTAAATCGGTAGGGGAAGCCGATAATAAGCTACGACTATGAAGGTATTCACGAAAGTTATTGGTTAATGAAGTTGGAGTGCCTGTTAAATTAGACTGGTTTATATTGGAAATGTCATCGAAGCACGTCGCTTCTACTGGCTTCATTTCACTGTCTGCTGGTAATGATGGTTCTTCGGTTAATTTATCCATTTGGACAAAGTTTGGTTTTTCTACAGTTCCCAAATTGTTTATGTTTGTTCCGGATACAAGTAGCACTGGTTTGCGGCTTCTAGGTGTCATCATTGTTTCCTAAAATATATTAATGTTATTTACCAATTAATAATAAACATGTTCCCCAATTAAATATTACATAAAATGATTTCAATATCAACCATAAATTCTAAGGTATTCAGCATACACGATACATATGAAGCTGTTTAATAACACACTAGGCAACTTTAAATCATTAAAAATAACTAGTTTGAATTATAGCAAGATAATGGCCCAAATAAATGAAACGGTAATCAAGTGAAACACTTTGGTGGCGGGGATACATGGTATTTGAAGTAGTTGGTAGAATGATATTTAATCACAAAAGTATATAAATGCACTTAGATTAATCTTTGGAGTACTGGAGTATATATATATATATATATATATATATATATATATATATTCTTGTGCTCTGATAGTAAGGAAAAATTTGATTAACACGAAATGAAATAAAGCGGAAGCTCGGTGGATTTTTTAAGCAGGCTTCTTCAAGATAAAGGATATATTCATATATTTTATATGGGGTTATCGTAAGATTGTTCAAGTAATTAATTTTTTCATTGTCATTTTTGATTTAGCTTTTTCGTTTATATGTTCTGTTTAATTCATTTATTTTCAATTTATTGTTGGTTTATTTAATCTCATATATTTTGTTTATTCTTCAATATCAATTGTTATTTTTGTTTGTGCTTTTTATATTATTTGTTTTTGTTTAATTCGTTTCTTCATGTTTATTTAGATATAAACCGTAATTTTCTATTTGAATTTGCACTTTGCTTTCTTTGTTCACTTGAAGTTTTTATTTTACTTAATTCATCATGTTTCATTTATTTTGTTTATTCGCTGCCATCATTGTTATTTTTATTTGTGGATTTTTTGTCAATTGTTTTGTTTGTTTAGTTTAATTCGTTATCCCGTGTTTATTTTGTTGTTCCTTGAAACCGTAATTTTTGTTTGCTTTTTAATTTCTTTGTCCATTTGTAGTTTTTATCGATTTTTCATTTGTTTTGTTATTCTTCAATATATTTTGTTTATTTTTATTTAATTCGTTATTTCGTGTTTATTTTGTTATGAAGTTGTGGTTGAATTACATTTCTTTTTTGTTAAAGTTGTCATTTTGTTTTCTACTTTATACCTGTAGTTTTTATTTTGTTTAATCGGATTGTTTATTTTTGGGTCATGCGTTATTTAATTTTTCATTTATGTTGTTTATTCTTCACTATCAAGTTGTTATTTTGGGTTATTCGCTATTCTTCAGTATATTTTGTTTCTTTTCGTTTAATTCGTTATAAAGTTGGGCTTGAATTAATTTATTTTTCGGTGAAATTAGAATTTTCGTTTTCTTCGATCAGTTGTAGTTTTTTTTGTATAATTGGTTTGTTTATTTTTGTGTCATGTATCATTTATTTTATTTATTCTTCAATCTCAATTGTTATTTTTGTTTGTACTCTTTTTACTTTGATTATTTTATAAATAGTTTTTGTTTAATTTGTTATTTTGTTATAGTCAGAGTTCATTCAACTTTTCCATAAAATTGTAATTTTTGCTGTTTTTTTGCCTTTTTTGTTCACTTGTAACTTTTCTTTGTTAAATTAGTTCTTTTGGGTCAAGGTGTCATTTAATTTTTGATTTATTTGATTATTCTTCAATCTTATTGTTTTTTTTGCTCTTTGTGCTTTTCAACTCTAGTGTTTCGTTTGTCTTTTCGTTATATTGTTATAAAGTTGTGGTTCAGTTAATATTTTATTATAAGTCATTATAGGTTTATTATTGATTTTTTCGTTTCTTGTTTAATTCGTTTTTTTTTATTGTAATTTATTTATTTTGTCTATTTTTCGATATCAATTGTTAATTATTGTTTGTGGTTTTTTCAATTATTGTTTATGATTTACTCGTCAATTCGCTTGTCGTTTATTTTTTGTTGAATTAATATTTTTTGAGTTGTTTCATTTAGTTTTTATTCATTTTTTAAATTAGTTCTTTTTCTCTATTTTTGTTTATATGTTTTGTTATGTTGATAGTTACAATTAAATGGATTTTTTGTTAGTATTTTGTTTATTTGTTTATAAAGTTAAAAATAAATATGAAAAATATTATTGAATGAAAGGGAAATAGATTTACCTTCTTTTTCTTTTATTGTATGAAAACGTGATTGTTACTTCGTTTCATTCATAAATATTTTCACTTCCAAATAAACACCTAAACACCTAATATTACCAACATATATAAAACAAAACGCAAATTACTAATAGAAAATAAACATTATTTCACAATGTAAATTATGTTAGTTAAATTAGCAGTTATAAATCAAAAATTACTGGAACATACAACTACGTTAGCAAACACCAAGCAACAAACAATCCTTACCTGCATTGCTCGACACATTCTCTGAGTGGATCTGGTGATGGGAGACATAGATTTACGATCCTGATCCTCGGGCGTAAAAACAATTTCGGGCACATCCCGCAACGGAATACAAGCGGGTGTGCTCGTTAAATAATTACATAATTTATTAGCATCATCCATACTCAAATCAGGTTCGGAAAGGCTTCGCTTCCTATCGACTTCCACTTCTTCCGAACAAACGTCAGCGATCAAATTCTCAGTGCTGAGATTAGATTTTCGCAATTTTTTAGCTAAAGATTCATCGTTACTTACGTCAGTGCTGCTATCACAATTCGTGCAGAACAAACGACCGCGCATCGTACCACCTTGGGGAGTCTGTAAGGTAAGAGCTGGAATTTATTGACTCATGCAAATTGAATTGCATGTTATTTTTAGTCACAATGCAAACACAAGCAGTGGTTAACAATTATTAGCGTAAAATTAGTACAATAAAAAAAAACTTACATTTAATATCTCCTCGCTTGAAGATCGCAATTGCACAAATCCGGTCTTCTTAACGCTTTTTATAAGCCCTTTGTGAAATATATGCTTTTTAATAGAATCGCCCAAGCTACGATTCTTCGGCATGTTGCTGCGCAATACCTGTAAAGGCGTCCCGTGTCCATTTTCCTTATTGAATTGCTTCACCAATTTTCTTTTTTTAGATGATTCAGGTAAACTCTGAATGTGTGCGTATAGTTCCGCCAAAGCAGATTCCGTAGGATTAGATTGGTTCTCTTTAGCCGTACGTTCATGATCAACGAAACTAAACACGGTATTTGCTGTATCACTAACCGATTCATTGAAACACCTTTGCGGTGATAACGCCCTGCGTCGTTCGCGTTCCTGTAAATACGCCTTAATATCTACAGCAAGTTTCAGAGGTATTTGAAAAAGTTGGTTGGAATTTGTTATCATAAAAGAAACTATACCGGAAAGCGTTTGTGAATTGGTATGCAGAATTTCGGGAGACAATTTGCGCGGGCATAAAAGATGAGGCGTGAATAACGTTGCTAAACTATCGGCGGACATTTTGTTGTGCCCTTCGTAAGATGCAGTAAGATTTAACAACTGGAGCACATCTTTCAGAAGGACTCGATTTTCAGAGGGAAGCAATTGCAGGATAAGTTGAAGCGCTTGTAGAAGCCGTTCTTCTTGCGTTGAATTTTCAACTACACCGCATAATTCTGTGAATTAAAGCCAATTAACATATTTCAAAGATAAAGTAAAGATGGCTGGATAAAAATAAAATATTTTTACTGTAAATACCTGCAATTTGACAGTACGCTGGATAATGTGCTTCTGTTAATAATGGCTCGGGTAGCTCAGCCAAAAATCCTTTCAAAACGGAGGCACAGTCATGCACGCTGTAAGGACCCCCCTCCAAACACAACGTCGTTCCCTGATTTAACAAATTCCTAAGATCGTGCTGCCGATTCAATGAGCCAGTCCGTCGAAAAACACCTTCTTTACAAATATCTTAAAAAAAGTTTAATATCAAAACCAGTTTGCTTTAAATTTGCTGTAGCTTACTCGGTTCTTTTTTTAAAAATTCAATCAATTGATATACTTGACAAATGCCTTCTTGAGTCAATGGAGCGCCGTCCATAATTCCACGACTTTTCGATTTTCGAAAAGGCACCAAACTCCATTTCTTCAATTTAGTTTTATCCGCTAAGACATCATTACTAAAATCGCAATGTGTTATATTAAATAAATAGTTGTTAATAACATAAGACTCACTCGTCGGTATTTAAATCGAGCACAAACGACAGGTGCATTCGCACCAATATATTAAATTGGTCACAATTCTCACGTCGCAACTTTTCAGCATAGCACTCATCACTAGAACACATGTTTGTTTTCAAAACAGTTCTATTTGATTGCAATTAATATTTATTATAACCAATATGTCAGATTGCTTATTAGGCTAGCAGAAAATATGAGAGCATTTTGCAAATGTTGTTCAATCATGTTTGGTTAAAGAATAATATACACGTCCGTAATGTTTAATAAATGTAGAGTTAAATGAGCATAAACGTTTTCATCGTGATATTTACTCCCGCAACCATTTTAAAATACCAAATAAACGTTAGAAAAATTGAATTCAATTGAGCGTGAAGTTAGTCTTCAATCATCAACAATTCAATATTAATTCATTTCATTTTATTTTGCACATAATTTTTTATATATCGAAAATGTACAGGGTCGTTGTTGAATAAAACCTAAGTTGCTGTCGTATACTTCCAAAATACCAATGTCTGTGTTATTTGATAGAAAAAAACTAACTAAATGTAGACAAAAAAAAGTATCCAATTAATCTCAAACTACATAAACGGATTAAATAGGATAATTGGCAAACTGGTTTAAACATTTTAGTTCATAAAAAAGTCGGTTGTCTGCGTACTCCAAGCAAATTCTATATGACAAAAGGAGAAATAAAATAAAGTAACTTACTATATTGAAGTTAGCAACTGCAACTATTTGAAACAGAAAATGAGTAAACTATGCTTCATATTGAAGTTGGCAATTAATTTAAATATAAAAAATATGCTACAGATTAAATAGAATAATAACGTTTTCGAGTTATATGCACTGAACTCGAGCTTGAAATGATTTATATTCCTGATGCAATGTATGCTTAAAACGGTTAGAATCAAGAACACTTATGTCAGATAATTGATAGATTAGACTTGCCAATATGTTTATCTTTAAAAAAATTAAACAATTCAAAGAAAGCATTTTGCTAAATACACCAATACGTTGTATACATTTATTAGAATACCAAAGCAAAAACCTCTTAAAAACGAATGGGATTGCAATCCAAGATTTTTGCATTGTGGACGACACAGAAGATAAAACAATTACAAGGTTTGAAGCAAAGGAATATGTCATTAAAGCACAAATTCATGCTGGCGGCAGAAAAAAAGGTTTATTTTCAAATGGATATAAAGGAGGAGTACAAATTGTACAAAAAAAAGATCACATCAAAGAAATAATTAACAAAATGTTGGGACATCGATTAATTACAAATCAAACACCGGCTGCCGGAATTAAAGTGAACAAAGTGATGATAGCCGAGAGTGTAAACATAGTACGTGAAACATATGTTTGCATAACTATGGATCAACAAGAAAATGGTCCTGTAATAATTGTATCACCATTCGGAGGAGTTAATATTGAAAATGAGGCCGACAAAAAATCACCCGCATTAAAAAGTATTCCCATTGATATATACGCTGGCGTGACTGATGATGTGGCAAACGAATTGGCCGAGTTTTTACAATTTAAAGGTAATCTGAGAGGTATCGCAGCAAACGAATTAAAAAAATTATGGCGAATGTTCCTTAAATATGATGCCACACAAATTGAAATCAATCCGTTGGCAGAAACTGCCAATGGAAACGTAATTTCGATAGATGCAAAGTTAAATTTTGACGATAATGCATTTTTCAGGCAAAAACAAATTTTTGATTCAGTAGATTCTTCTGAAATTGATCCGCGTGAAATAAAAGCAGCGTCTTTTAATCTTAATTATATACAATTGTCGGGAAATATTGGTTGTTTAGTAAACGGGGCTGGTTTGGCCATGGCAACTATGGATATTATTAAACTTTACGGTGGCGATCCAGCCAATTTCTTAGATGTGGGTGGAAATGTGAGCGAAGATCAAGTTAAAAATGCATTTGAAATATTAACACAAGATGAACAAGTTGAAGCAATTTTGGTTAACGTTTTTGGAGGAATAGTCAACTGCATGACAATAGCTAATGGGATTATTGGTGCATTTAAATCTATTGAATTAAAAATTCCCCTGATCGTGCGATTGGAAGGGGCAAATGCTGGTAATGCACGAACCCTTATAGTAAATTCGGGATTGCCTATTATCCTCGCCGTCAATTTAGACGACGCTGTAATGCAAGTTGTTAGTTGTGTGAAATAAAATTTTGTTAATTTTAGTAATTTTTCATAAAACCTAATAAATATATATATAAATAAGAATAATATAATATTAATATGAAAATTGTTTTTTTAGATTTCAATTATCATGACCCAAAATTTGATATCACATTAAGTAAACTGTAAAGTGTCAAATAAAGGTTTACTGTAAAAACGCCCGATTAATTTATCAATAATTATAATTAATAGAATTATACTGAGAAAAAGAACAAAGTGTGTTGCCGAGTTTATTGCATAGTTGCTGACCTCTGAAATACTGTTTTTTTAAACGTATTTTAACTGAATCTAACCTAATTTAGCCCAACCCAACCTTATATTTTAGGGAGAATTTGTGTAATGGTTGTCAATTATATTATTATGTCTCTCTTAGCCGTTTTCTATTCTTTAGATATAGGCCTCTTTCAAATTTGACCATTGTCTTCGGTTTTGCGCAACTCGATAATAATTTAAGCCTTCTTTAACTCGCTCCAGGTTTCTGTATGTCTTTCCACGTGTCCTGCCCATTGTAATTTTAGAGAATAAACTCTTTATATTATGTCGGAGACTTTGGTTTTTTCCCTTATCCATGTATTTGTTTTGTGGTCTTTCGGGGAAATTCCTAAAATTCGTCTTTCCATGGCTCTCTGATGTACTTCCAGTTTATCTTTGATCTTTCTGGTTATTACCCAGGTCTCGCAACCGTACGTGACAACAGGCAGTATACACTCGTTATAGACTTTTGATTTTAAAGCCATTGGGATATCCATGTTGAAGATGTACTTTAATTTATCGTAAGCCGCCCATTCCAGTCTTTTTATGGACTTTTTTCTGTACAATTACTGTGTTGACCTTTTTTGTATTTTTTTTCGTATAATGATTTTGCCCTTTTGAACGTTTTTCTTTATAATTACTGTGATTTTGTATTTTTTTTGGGACTTTTTCCAGTATAGATTGTAATTTTTTTGTATAATTACTGTAATGACCATTTTCAAAATATTACCCGTACAATTATTATGATTTTTTCTTTTGACTTTTTTGGTATAGTTAATTTTTCCTGTACATTACAGCAATTGACCTTTTTAGCCTTTTTTTATGACATTTTTCCGTAATTATTGTGATGACTTTTTTTAACTTGTTTCCGTATAATTATTATGAAGATCCTTTTGCCGTATGATGATTGTAATGAACTATTTTGGACCCTTTTCCATATAATTACTGTGATGGCCTTTTTCGGACAGTTTTCGGATATTTTGCTGCTCATTTAATTATCATGATACCTTTTTTTGAACTTTTTTCCGTATAATTATTATGATGACCGTTTTTCCGTATCATTATTGTGCATGAGCTTCTTTTTAACCTTTTCCGTATAATTACTGTGATGACCTTTTTCGGACATTATTTTGACATTTTGTTGTACATTTAATGATTGTGCCTTTTTATATAATTAATTATTGCGATAACGTTTATACTATTTTTTTGAATTTTCTCGTACAATTATTGTGATGCCCTTTTTAGACCTTTTTTGGACTTGTTTAGGCATAATTATTGTGCTGACCCTTTTCTCCTATAATTATTAAAATGATCTTTTTTTGGATTTTTTTCTGTACTATGGTGACTTTTTTTTGGTACAATTACTTGTGATGACTTTTTTTGGACTTCTTCCCGTATAATTATTATAATGACCCCTTTCCCGTATGATGAATGTAAAGCCCTTTTTTGGACTTTTTTTCTGTATAATTACTGTGATGACCTTTTTCGGCCATTTTTTGGACAATTTGCTGTACATTTAATTATTGTGATTACTTTTTTTGAACTTCTTTTCTTATAATTATTACGACAATCTTTTTTAAACTTGTTTTCGTGTAATTATTGTAATGACTTTTTTAGGATTTTTTCCCATATAGCTATGGTGATGACATTTATTATACTATTTTTGGACTTTTTTTAATTCCATTATTGTGATACCTTTTTTAAGATTTTTTCCGTATAATTATTGTGATGACCTTTTTTGGACTTGTTTAGGCATAATTATTTTACTGATTTTTTCTCTCCTATAATTATTGTAATGACCTTTTTTGGACTTTTTTCCGTGCTGTGACGTCTTTTTTTGTAAAATTACTGTGATAATTTTTTTAGCCGTTCTTTTTGACATTATTGTGATGACTTATTTTGAACTTGTTACCGTATAATTATTATGATGATTCTTTTTCCGTATTATGTTTGTAATGAACTTTTTTCCGTATAATTATTATAATGACCCTTTGATCTCATATGATAATTGTAATGAGCTTTTTTGGAGTTTATTTTATATAATTACTGTGATGTCCTTTTTTGTACACTTTTTGAAAATTTTGCTGTAAATTTAATTATTGTGATAACTTTTTTTCTACTTTTTTCCTTATAATTATTGTGATAACCTTGTTTTGGACTCCGTTTAATTATTGTAATGACCTCATTTTGAAAGTTTTCTGTATAATTATTGTAATGACTATTTTAGGATTTTCCCATATAGTTATCGTGACAACATTTTTTGGACAGTTTTTAGACTTTTTTCGTAGAATTATTATGATGCCCTTTTTAGACTTTTTCCGTATAATTATTGTGATGACCTTTTTTTGGACTTGCTTAGGCATAATTATTGTGCTGGCTTTTTTCTCTCCTATAATTATTGTAATGACCTTTTTTGGACTTTTTTCCTCATTGAGATGACTTTTTGTACAATTACTGTGATGATCTTCTGATGATTTTCTTTGATTTTTTTTTGGACTTTTTCCGATAATATATTATTTTGATTGATCTTTTTATCACTAAGATTGATTATTTTTTATGGGAAGCCTTTTTCTTGTATTAACATATTTTATTTTTTACTAGCCAATTATTTTTGATCTCCCCCCACA
>JARJEC010024523.1:0-10426 GCA_030264575.1 Tachinus sp. AB-2021
CAAAACTAGTCCTTTAAGCCAAAAAATCGAGCAAGATTAAAATGTACCTTAATATTCGATCCTCCCATTCATCACCGAATGTCTCATCTCTAGCCAAATTTGCGTGTCGCTCACATTCCTCCATTAATCTTTTAGCTTTCGGCAGGTCATAAATAACCGCAGGTTCACTGCTATCATTTTCAACGTCAATTATTTCCTCGTTATCGTGCCGTAAACTCAGCGGTGCTTTCTTCTTAGGCATCTTCTGTGTTATAAATAAAGTTTTGGTGGGTCTCAGAAAACTGGCCTCGGGTCGCCAATTATAAGGCCTCGCATAGCAATGCTCCATCATGATACCTTTTAAATTCAAATTATCGGTGTATATGTATTTTGAAAGATTTTGCGATTCTGGTATCGGATGGCTATTTCTTATTATATCTGCTGGAGTAATGTGAGGCACTGTTGGTGCATTAAGCGGAGATTCTAACTGAAATTATTAATTATAGAATTAGTTAATGTTTAAGTAAAACAAAATATAATCAACAACATGCAATTTATAGTAAGTAAATATTATTAGATTTATGACAAACAAAAAAAGAAAAATGTCAATAAAAACCGATTATTATAAATAAAAACAATTTCATAAAAACAAAATGAAACAAATATTTAAAATTGATTACTATGAACTGGCTGTTTAGATCTCATGTACAGCAATCCCCAATCCACGACCATCCACCCTTGACCTATGACCCACAAGCCGCAACCCATAACCCACAACGGCCTATCTGCAAACCGCAAATCACGACTAACAACCCCAAAAAAATATAGCAAAAATAAACAAAAGAAATATCAAACAAGCAATCAGAGCTGTTACCCATAAAAAGTACTTAAGTCTTAAGTACCAGTCCTTATTCAAAGTAGAATTAAGTAAAAGTAAAAGTACAAAGAATATATAAGTACTGAAGTATTTAATTTAAGTAATACTTGAAACTAAAGTTTAAGTACCAAGTATTAAGTATAACCTTAGTACTTAAAAATGGATTTTAAATACAAGTACTTAAAAATCTAGTTTAAATGCAAGTACTGAAAAATCGAGTTTAAGTACAAGTACTTAAATCATGTGTACAAATACTTGAAGTATGTGTTTTAAGTACAAGTACTTATAACAAGTGTTCTTTAAATGTTTGTTAAGTATTGATAATTTATTGTTTTATCAAGTGCCAGTACTTAAATAGGTTCTTTAAGTATAAATACATGAAAAATTGTTTTTTTTTAAATTCAATAAACCAATTATACAAATAGATTAAATAAAGATTAAACAAAGTAAACTAAACCAAAAAAAACAAAATTAATAAATTATACAAAAAAATTTAATAAACAAAATCGATGAATAATAAAAAATTGTTAAATCATACAGAAATTAAACAAAATGAACAAAAAATAAACAAATCATACAAAAATACAAAAAAAAATAATAAAGAATAACAAAAAATATCAAATTACACATAAAAATAAACAAAATAAAGAGATAAGCAAAAACTAACAAAAACCAAACAAAAAAAGCAAAAAATAAATTAGAAAATAAACAATAACATATCGAAATAAATAAGCAATAAACTGAACTCACTAAATAAAATAAACAGAAAGAGGAACTAAAGAAAAGAATTAAACAAATAGCAAACGAAATAAACGAAAATTGTGAACATTAAAGTAAAATCGAATTGAAACAGATCGTTCCAATTCTGTTCGAGTCTCCGATATTATTACTAATGATGTTCGTACACGCATTTTACAAACAAATTCTGGATATGTTATGAAAAAGTTCTGAATTATTTGGTTTCGGTCCGAAAAAAAACGAACCAGTACAAAACAAGTTTCGATCCTACTATGAATAAAACTTTGAACTTTCGGTACCTACTAACAAGACTGGTCCCAAACTAATACCCAAACAGTCGGCGAGTATGTTAGATAAACAAAATTTTATTTCCAAATTAGTCAAAATTGTGTTTCGGAACATGTTCTGGTGCTTGTTGGAACAATGCTATTTCTCAATATTCCTCTAGATATTTTGCCATGTTTTTCAATAATTTGTTAGTTTTCAGAGACATTTAAAACATCGTTCCGTATTGTGATATACTTGATATACTTTACAAACATTTAGCAACATTTCACATTATATCGCAACATTTTGCAAACATTTTCTGACATTTCCCATACAGAGTTCTCAATACCTCACTTAAACTTTTGATTAAACTCCGCCAAAACAATGTTGTGTAAAGATCGGTTATAGTTCTACTCATAAATATTACTGTATAATATTACACCATAAATAAATAATTACATGAAATATAATTAATTATATGAAATATAATTAATTTTCTTCAAATTCTGAAAAATATTGAATACCAATACACTTCATCGATAAGATTTAATCGGGTAAATCAAACATCGGAATTTATTAAAATTGTAAGAATTTGCAAAAATACGGTACAAATTTTATGCAAAAGCAAAGCACCAATCATAAAAACCGCAAATCAGTATATAAATCTGAATCAGATCATCAGAAAATCATTAATATTAATCAAACAAAAATATAACCTAAAATATACAACTCGCCTTTTCTCTGAGGATATTTTCCTTTGGTATTTCAACTGCATCCATTTCCATTGAACTAATCATTTTTCACAACTGTTTCTTTTAATTATGTATTTATTTCAGCACAAAACAAACAAAACTTTTTTGTTTACAACCGAACAACAAAAAATCTTGATCCTTGAGCAGTTTTTTCTATAATTAATAATTATAGATTCCTGTAATTTCTACTTGATATTAATAAAAATATTTTAATTGCAATAAAATAAATAATAAATTTGGTATTTATTAAAACAGGTAATAATCACTATAACAAAATTTATTTTATAAAATTATTGCATTTTCAGCATTTTACATAAATAATTTATCATTTATCTTTTTTAAATAAACGTGCATTACATGTTGAACAGAAAATATTACTATTTAAATAAAATAATAGTTGTTAATCAATTTTAATTGTTATAAATACATTTATTTTTAAAAGTTATAAAATAACAGCCAGCGCCATCTATCGGGTAATGTATTAAATTTATGACAATTGTGAAGATGGTGGTGTGATTCCTAAAAATCCGTAAGTATTTTATATTTTTAAGCTATTAAAATTCAAAAAGAAATTGCAATATTGGCACTAACAATTAGCTAAACATATATATTAACGAATAGTTATGGGTAAAAGCTTGCTTGCATTGACAAAAAGCAATAATTAAAGGGAGAGACCAGAGCAAATTTTCCCCTACTTTATTTTATAATCTAGAAAAATTGACCTTAACATTAATCCTTTAAACATATTTCATTCTTAATAAATACTGTTAACATCATAGATTATTACAACTTATTTTCAATGCATTACGATTGATTTATAATATAGTTTTTGGCCGACATTGCTTTGCACCGATGTTATTTAAAGTTTGCTGCGACAAAATTAATCATTCGGAATGAAAAAATATCGACTGCGAGATATTTGCAATTAAATAGAATCAATCGGTTCAACATTAATACATTGGCGATTTGCATAAATATGCTGAATATCATTTAAAATTTAGGACAGAATTAATCGGAATGGTTTTATATATCAATTTAAATATGTCGGTAGATAAATATATATATATTGTTAGTCCTTGCATATATTATGTTTTGTGATAATTTAATTACGGTTATCGATGATATAATTGAATTCGTGCGTTGTGTGAATAAATTTTGCTTACTAAATGATATTATGTAACCTAAAAAATCTATTAATAAATATTTGTTTAATTAATATTTATATTGTTAATTGGATGCAATTGCATTGTCCTCAATTAAATAATTTTTTTCGCTTCCTTTTTTGTTATGTCAAAAAGTAAGGTTATTATTATATTTGTTAATTGTAGTTTTGTCTGAACAAAAATGTCTTCTAAAACTAAATATAAAAGTAAGAAGGCGTTGCGCACCACTCTTGGTACAGCTCCTGGTAAACAAGCCAATCTAAAGCCGGTGGATTATTCACATGTGAAAAAACCCATCGAGACCAGCGTTTTTGGATTGAAGCAAGTTTTGGGGCTGCTCAACACGGCTACTGATGAGGTAATATTATAATAATAGCATAATAATAATTATTTTTTTAATTGTGTCAAGTTTATTCAACGTATCTAAATATAGCATTTAATGCACCTGAATAAGGAATCTATATTAATTTGATGTTTAAATTAAAAATGCATTTGGACTTTGATCTTTTAATATTTACTCATTTATTTGCGAAGAGTATTTGAGTTAGCGATAATATCAACGAGATTAATAAATATATTTTATTGTTGAACATTATTAAATTTTAGCTGATTGTCAAAAATTTGATGTATATGTTTTTTCAGATTCGTAATTACATTTCCTTCGAATGCGATATCATTTACGAATGTCGAGTTTGCCGAACGATTTTTAGAAGCCTCGCCAATTTTATCTTGCACAAAAGGGAGTACTGTAAAGAAAAGTGCTGTGTTGTTCCAAATTATAAACCTAATTATCCGGTAAGTTTATTACTCAAATATTTGTATTAACCTTACGTCTGGTGCAATTTCTATATACAAATCTGGGCATAAGAAAATGACCATATCTATTAGATTGACTGCGCCCGAAGAAAGGTTAAGTAAATAATATTTCATGTGCATTTTATTATACGAAAATATGAAAGTGTTAACACGCTGATTGTGGGGCGTAAAATGTATGCTAACTGCGATACAAATAAGAATATTTTGTTTGCGATACAATACACTACTATCAAACTGTAAAGATGCATGAAATACGTCAGGGATATGTAACACAGTTAACATGTTATACATATGTAACACGAGGGAGAATATAATTATTTAGGTGATCAATTATCTACGAAAACGAATGTTTAATCAGATGATTGGTGTAGTTATGCAAAATAAGTTAAGATTTGGTGCAATCGCTAATCCTACCGATTAGTGAGGAGTGGAGTTGATATTTCTTGAGCTTTATTGACATTTTATAAATAAATTTTTTTAATTACTTCAAAATTAATAATAACAGGTTTATTCCTACAAGGCTCAAAACTGATTCTGAACCAATTCAAGAAGAGAGTTTTGTGTCCCAACACAACTCTAGTGTAGGAACAAAGCTTATATTTTACAACAATTGTTTTATAGAAACCACCCTTCCAAATGAATTCGATAAAAGAAAATGATGTAGAAAACCCAACGCCACCCCAATCGCCGATCAATCGTGTTATTATGCGACCGTTTACAAGATCGGAGAATGCAAAGAAAAGTTTGAATTCTGTTCTACTGAAACTGGAGGCTAGACAGAAGAGCCGGAAAATCACGAAGGAAGTAATGATGGAGGATTTATCTATCGAGCAGAAAAATGAAAAGGAGGACGAAGAGAAGCTTAAGGCTGGCGATATCGCATTGCAGAAAATTAATGATACTATTTCCGGCGTCTTTCAAACTGTAGTTACCGATAATAAAGCAACAAATGGAAACGAAGAACTAATGAAATCAGAGGTAACTTACTGAAATTTGATAAATTATAAATACAATTATGTTATATAACCAAACCTAACCTAACCTAATTATTGTTTCTTTGATTGTGGTATTTTTTTATTTACAAGATTTTTCAACATTTCTTTATATATTGTAAACCCGTTGATACTACAATATGTCAAAAATCATTGTTTCTGGCGAATAATACTTTAGCCACACTTTCTGCCACTAAAAATTTTCTAGATGCTCACTGCATACGAGGCTTTTTGCTGTTCGATCATTTTACGCATTCAATTGGCCCGTTAGATACAACATTTTGCATAACGGTAGAACAAAAATAGATTTTTGATATACGACATATTGCAGTATCAACGACAATATCAATCAATATTTTGCAAAAATATTGTCATTTTTTGACACATTCAGATATAAATATTTTGACATTGTGTAATGTTTTTATTTTTATTGACTTAAAAGTCAATGTATATTACAAAATTAAATGTTAAAGCATTTAATTTTGTAATATACATTTTTCTACATTTATAATAACAATTTGTGATATTTTATGACAATCGTGATGATAATCTTAAAAATATTTTCCAGGTAATGGAAATTCATAGTATGCTCAATAACGACGAAGCGATTCTTGGATCGGATGGAAAAATAATCAATTACCCCCCAAAATCCGCGGAAACTGCCAACGGTTGTACGATCTATTTAGACTGTGATATGTGTGATCAGAAATTTTCCACTAGAAAAACCCTCTCGCATCACGTCAGATACAAACACAACAATACTAAAGTGATTTATCTTTGTCCCGAAAGCGGTTGCAAAGGTAATTTATTCGCAAACACATGGAGCGTCTTTAGACATCTGTATAAAGTGCATCGGAAATCACATTTGCAAGTAAAACGGATGCGTTCTCTGATACAATCTTCGATGATAAAACGAAGTCAATTACCCCACAATCATTCATTTAAGAAGACGTTGATTAGGAAAGACATTACTGAAACAATTAATGAAAAAAGTAATATCAGCGAAAACAACGTAAGTATTTTATTGTTAGATTATTTATTATTGTATATTTTTAATTACAATTTAACAATAATTTTATAATTTAACAGCAATTGTAGGTTATGTATAAGTAAATATGTTGAACTATGCTTAGCATATTTTTTTCTAATTATACCTAACCTACAAATATTTTCCAATATATATAGCGAGCGTGTTACACTTAGATTTGTTAAAGGTGTTGCGACATGCATATGGATCAGAATTTTTTATTATATGGTAGTGCTCGACCTGTCAAATGGATAAATGTAATCATTTAAAAACATAACCTAACGTAAAACTTAATTTAATTTAAGAATTGTTAAAGTCATTCTTTTTAAATGAATTTTATTTGCAGCAATGGATACAAAATTTCGAAGACGACAAAGATCTTCAGATGTGCGGCGGTTGTGGTAAACATTTTGAACGGAGAGCGGCCTTGCATTCGCATTCGCAATTATGTGCCAAACGGATAGCGGCAAGTGCGGTGACATCGAAAGATACCGAAACGACGAACGAAGAAAAAACGGAAGCTAACCTCAATAACAACGACGCTCCACTGCCTATAAGAGGATCGAAGAAACGCAAATCGAGCAACATATTGAAAATCAAAAAAGGGGACAACAATCAATGGAACGTCGTCAATAGAGACGAGACAATATGCGAAGAAGAATCGAGCAATATAACGATATTCGAACCCGAGACTGCATTAATTGAAGCAAATTTAATCGTACCTGAAATTAAAGAGGAAACGCAATCCGACGTTATTTATGTAAGCGACGAGGAAACAATAGTGCCACCTGTAGTAAATTTAGTAACAAAATCCGAACCTTACGTTTGCCTTAAAGAATTAAAATGCGTACCTTGCAAGCATTCGTTTAAAAATCGAGAAAAATTAATGAAACACATGTCTTTGCATTTTAAATGGTTCAATTATCAATGTACCATATGTTATTTCAAATCGTACGACGAAGCTACGGGAGAATTACATTCAAAAAAATTCCATTCGGATATTAAAAGCAAAGAAAATATCATAGTTCCACTTTTGCTGGAAGACTCGATGAAACATTCGACAGAATTTCAAAATGTTGTGTTTATGGGAAATGATTCGGATGATTCTACGGAAAGCTGCGATAGCAAAGAAAGCAGTCCAGAAGTGGAAAATAAAAATCCGATGAAGGATCCGTCTATACAAAAAATGATAATGGAAGTGATTTTTGGTAACGTGCGTGCCGATATAAGCGAATTGACGGCGAGACCTATTAGAAATCGCGTTGTTCCTAAAAAGGATGACTTTGTTTACGAGGGTGAAATGAAACATTTGAATTCGGCCACTGCGAACGGTAAAACTTTGAAAGTGTACAACAAGAAGAGGAAATTGGGCGATGAATCCAAAGAACAATAGTTGCAATTAAATTATCATTTTCTTTTTGTTGGTTTCTTTGTTTTGTAAATTGTTGAAAGTTTTTATTATAACTTTATTTGCGTATTTAAATTAATTGCAAATACATTGTAAATAAAATATTTATTTGAAAATATAAGAAATTATTTTGCAAAGAATCAATCGTTGAATTTGAAACGCATTTGCTTTTGAGATTGTTACACATATTATCGAATATTTCCATCACTATTCGGATATTGATGGATTAATAGGCAAATATCTACTTACGGCAAAGCTAATAGATGGTGTGACGTATGACACAAATAATTTAAATCGACGTGAAAAGTACGTCAATACATTATATCGACAAAAAAAATTACACCACAAAAATACGCCATTATGACTTCAAAAATGTAATGTCATTTATTCGATTAAAAATGACGTTTATTAGACGTCATCTGTTAAGCGTACGACGTTTTAATCACAAACATTACCAAAAAATGACGTCAATGTGTCGTGACTCTGCTGGCTGGGATTAGGTCAAGTAGTTTTTAAAAACAAACAGAACACTGTGCATGTGCATGTAATTTCTAATTTCACATAAATAAGTGATGGAATTGTAATCAATCATTGGGCAGGTTTTATAGATGTGGAGTAACGGTTGGGGGTGATAGGCAAACTTGCTCCTTCTGAGGCTTTTTACAAGGTTGAATTGGTATAGGGCCTACGAACGTCCACCGGAAATCGTGAAATGGAATTTTAGTGTTAAAAAGGGACAACTTTGTTTCCATAACCCAGGCAGCAAAATCACGTCATATTAACATCATTTTTTGAGATAATCTTGAATATAATGTCTTATGACCAAAATATGACGTCAAATAGACAACAAATTTTTAGTCGAACAATTGAAGACTAATTTTTACGTCATATTGACGTACTTTTACGTCAAATTAAATTATTAACGCCATTCGACCCGCCCTCTATTAGCCTCTATCGTTACTATATTATGCACACGCCACCACACAATCACAATCCACACGCTTTTAAAAATCATGCGCCAATACAAACCACACTCAATAGTCTAAGAAAGTTAAATGTAAATCCCCCCCCCCCTCGCCCCGCACCCTTATGGGGGGGAATGAAGTAGGTCCGCCTTGGTTCCAGTGCCAACTATCACGAAACAAGAAAAGTATTAAATACAAAATTTGCGTATGTTTTCAATATTTAAAAATGGGGGGTTGTTTTAAGATAAAAAATACTCGTCCAGCCCAATGAGGAGAAAGGGGAACTTTGAAATGTGAAGACGACCCCCATTTTTGATTGCATATTCAGATTATACGGAAAAAATACGCAACCCCCATATAAGAGGGAGGGGTGGGGGTTTAAATTTGATGTCATTTGATAGAGCTCACTGAGTTTAGTACTATCCCTGATATTATTTCATATTTTTTTTTTAAAGGACGGGTCCTTTGTATCACTCTGTATAATGACGTAAGCTATGACAAAACATGACTTGTCTTTGCAGGCTGAGAATGCTTTATAATGTGATTTTTTATGGAAATAGATATGTTGTAGTCAGTGAAATAAAACTTGTGATGGGGTTTTAAGAAAAGCATTAGCATTGAGTATTGTAGGGGGGGGGGCAATTTTCCACAATTGGGACCAGGAGACTAAAGTAGACAGAAATGTGTTCAAAGACTTTATACTTCTTTCTTGAGGTTTAGACAGTTCACATTTCATAGAACATAGTCACATATTCTGTGGTCTACAGACTGTACATTAAGTTTGCAGAACGTTTTTACGTTCTTTGATAATAAATTGCTTTAGATTATTTACATAGTGTTTGATGAATTTGTTTCATTGACGTTGGCGAGAGTACAGCCAAATATTTACCTCTAACTACCTGAAATAGAGTTTACAATTATGGCGGAATCATGCCTCTTTAACAAGCCAGACCAAAAGATCCAAATACTTTAGCATTATCAAAAGGAAATCAATACAAACGCCTAGTTTAAGTAGTAAATGGGAAATTAATTTGTTAAGCCCATGGCACCAATACCATTAACATTGTTGATAATCCACTTTGCACATGTAAAAAAGTTGGGACAACAAATCTTTTTTTTTTTAATGTCCACGATTCACAACAGCGCAATCAAATTTGTGGCGCTTCTCAAGTTTTTATAAGAATATCGAATTACCGACGAAGATGCAGCTATTAATTGCCTCCAACGACCATCAAATATATCGAAAACTCTTGAAATATATTGAAAAATCCAATTTATATGTCACAGATCTAGAACTCGCCTCCGCACTTTTTTACTAACTAACTCTCCCCGACCGAGGCTCCCCTGTGTTCTCCGGCGCGAAAAGAGTAATATCATTTTGTAATTTAAACTTGTCTTATGATTATAAGACAAGTTTAAATTACAATCACTCGCGTTTGTTG